>CM060953.1:37103755-37322588 GCA_030765055.1 Mantis religiosa
CCTTTTCCCTTTTCATTTTTTTTTTGTGGGGTATGCGAACCTTTATTTTATTCTTTGTTATTTTGATATGAAACCATGTTTAAATGTTGACTCGTATGTTATGAAATACCAGATACTAATTACCCTACTTGCATTTAAGCAAAAAAGTTTTTTAGTTTTGTTTTAGCTGACATTGTATTATGTGTTATATTTCAGGTGGTGCTGTTGCTGGAGCATATGCTGCTAAAACAGTTGTCGGAGAATTTGTAAGCTCCATGAGTGCAACTGCTGATGTGCTTGCTCTTGCAAAGATTGAAATAAAACTAGCAGATATTCCAGAAGGCAAGAGTGTAACATTTAAATGGCGAGGCAAACCACTTTTCATTAGACATAGGTATGTTTTATTACCTAATATTACACTTAGGTGTAACTCATTCTCCTACTAACTTCTGTTTAATTTTTATTTTTTCACTCTTTTCTTTTTTATTTGTTTCTAAATTTTAACATTTTGAATTTATCATTAGCCCTTCTTTATTGTCTTCGTTTCCCACTTTCATTTCCATTCACAGCTTGCCGTTAGTCATTTCTTTATTACACTTTTATCATCATTCATTATCCTTCTCCCTTTCCTCTTTCATCGCATCCTCATACCCCCTCTTACATTGTCTTGTCATCAGATGACTTGAGATGCTAATCAACTGAAGATGGGATTGGGGTGATCCCAAAAACGTTCCTGTTTTTAATAGTGATGTGAGTGAAGTTTCAAGTTTTAATAAAATATGATTCAATAAGTCTTTTAATATGGTATAAATGATTAGAATTTGTTTGAGTTCTTAGCTTCCATTCTTATTATTAACACATCCTCAAATACACACATTACATGTACTGCAAAGATAAGTTATATTGTACCTATTAGGTTGACAATCCTGTTGTAGGAACTCAATAATTCAAACTTTGAAAGGCAACTGTTTAGTCACTAAAAATTTTGGTTCTCCTAGTCTTGACCTATGGAGAGGCACTAATATGCATCTGAGTGTTCAATTATATTAGAGGAATTTGCAGGACCAATGAATGCTGCACTTGAACTTGTATGTATTTTTTGTAACTGTACATATAATGGAGATAAATATGTTTTTAAAATTAAAAAACTGGACATGACTGATAAAGAACTCATTGATTCCCTATTATGAGTTTTTCCAGATGGTTGTAGTTTTCATGATCAAATCTCATACACTGACATATCTGCTTAGAATCAGTTTACAACTTTATAGAACTGGGTTGTTAAATGCCATGACCTAAAATTCTACCAGTCCTATGAGAGCAATGACATTAATATATATAATAATCACAATGTCAGGCAAATGATTTATACCAATGTACTTGAACCTATTACGCCCACTTCGGTAGCGTAGATGGTAGCATGTCTGTCTCACATTCAAAAGGTCCCAAGTTCGAATCTCTGTCAGGGTGAGTTATAAAAGTTTTTTCCTGTGTTTTTCCCTTATCGTGAAAGATGAATGTTGGGTAACTCTAAGCTCAATGCACCCTGGGCTCATTTGATCATCTCATTCATTCATGGTCATTATGACTTAATATTGGAGGATTTTGTTTTTTAAAGGAACCTATTACAATCATACTACTCTTTATTTACAATTTTAACATAATGAATATTGTTGCGAATGCATTAGCGGTGAAGCGGCGCAAGGGATGAGTTCAAAGGGACGGACAGTACAGTATGGAGATAAAAGCTTACTGAAACGGTTGGGGGAAGGACGCGGATTTCTGGACAGCTTGTCTTTCTTCTAACGCCGTCCTGATTGTTTGAGAACATTCCACAAATTTCTGGAATAGTGAGTAACTATGAAAGGAGCTACCGCCGGCCACTGGGGGTCAGTTGGTAATTGGACGTGTGCATGTGAACAGCTGTAAAAGTGAACTCTTTTGTGGTCGATGACTTGCAAGTTGTATGTGTATGTGGCATAATTCTGCTACTGTAAGGTTGACAAAGTGTGTTTCTATGGAAATAAAGAGCAATTTTTAGTGTGTAATCTGGACTTTTAATTTCACGAACCCACAGAGTCACAATATGATTAACCTAATAATACTAATAGAACACCGAAAGAGTACTACTTTTCTGGATAGGTTTTGTGGTAATCTCTGTGATTATATATAAAGTGACAAGTTAAAATGTTGGCTGGCCTGCTTGTGGCATCAGCTATCTTGCTTTCTCTAACCTGAATAACGTTAAGCTCCCTATATCTGTTGCAGAACATCAAGTGAAATAGAGGCCGAGAGAAGTGTTGATGTGAACTCCCTTCGTGATCCACAGCATGATGCAGACAGAGTGCAGCAGCCTGAATGGCTTGTCATCATTGGTGTTTGTACTCATCTAGGCTGTGTCCCTATTGCTAATGCAGGTCAGTAATATAAATACTTTTTTTTTTTGTATAATTGTAATATTCTATCATAAGTCATAAAGATGGAGAGATGCTAATGACACAAGCTGTAATGGTTTCTTCAAATTAATTTTTAACTGCCTATTTATATTTTACACAAAATTTGGTATTGTGTGCGTGCATGTTTTTTTTTTTTTTTTTTTTTTTTTCTTTTTTTTTTTTTTCCACCATAAACATTTACAAAATTAGGCTAAAAGTAACTGTTTACCTTCTTGCTAACATTGTAGGCTTCCTACATTTCACTAAATTCTATTTGCTCATACAGGTTCATAGCTTCCAGCATTATGATACAAGCATTATCTTCATCCGTCACTTTGGTTCCATATGGTATACATACTTAAAGGTGATGCATTAAATTGCACTTTTATCTCGGTCTTTACACAGTCCTTTATCCTCTCCAGTAGATAATATGGTAACATTCTACTCATTTTTATATTTTCTTTGTTCAATTCAATTTCTTTATTATTAATTTGTTATAAGCCGGGAACATTGTCCAAAACTAATACATGTAAAATACAGGATACTAACAGCTAAAAAATAAAATAAATGGTGCTGCCTTCTAGTCTACATACAAGTATTTCTAGTCTATGTACAATTTATTTTAGTAAAATAGCTCCTCTACAGTTCAGCTGCTATATCTCCGGCTCTGACATTTCTCGAGAGGGGGAAGCAGGCTGTTGCCAGTTCTTTAGCAGGTATTTCAAGCAGAGGAACAATGCATATTTTAAATATTTCACGTATTTGCATATTTCATGAACCAGTAGCCATATTATTATAATAGCGATAATAATAGGACTTGCAAACACTAAAAATCGAAATTCACGCACGCAAACTATACCAAAGCAAGTTCACCAGCGCAAGCAGCTAAAGCCATTTGGCTCAAACAAATTTAACCTGGCAACACAGCATTGGATTCAGGAGCCAGGCCTAGCAGCAAGAATGGTGATTGGCGCTAGCAGACAGTTTTAACTTCCTGACCACAACACCTGATGCAGTTAGTGTGTATGTGTGAAAGGTGTGAACGAAATATTCAAATAGAGTGGTGTTGTAATAAATATCTTGCATGATAATGAAATTGTAAGTTGTATTTCAGTGTTTTAAAGCTAATATAGAACTATATTTTCATTCTAAAAATAATTTTGAGTATATGTTTTCAATTGCTCATTACTGTATGTTGGTACTATTAAACTTCCCCCTCCACCTCTTGCAATCGGAAAACATCAGAGCCGGAGATACAATGGCCGGACTGTAGTTTGTATGGGCACTTTTCAATTAAGTACCTGTGTAGCTGTTTAGCAAAAGAGTATTTTGTCTCATGAACATTTGTACTTTTTGGTAAGGCAATATATAGTATCATTCCCATTATGCTCAAATCCTTTATTATTGAGGCCATATTTATGTGTTCTATGATATGTGCTGTATGAGTAAATATCAGTATTTTTAGTAAGTAGTTTGTTTTGGGCCAGTATAATTACATACACAAATGGCAATGATTGTCATAATTTTTTTAATTTTCAGTTGATGAATACAACTTATGCACTTTTCCTGTAATAATCTACTAAATTTTGTCACACCATGCCCTCCCCAAATTTCAGTGCCATATTAAAAGTACACATATATTATTCCATAATATATAGATCTAAGTTGTTCTTGATTAAGGTAGTTTGCAAAGTATATTAGTAGATATGTTTTTCATGATTATTTTTTACTGAATTCATTTATATGAGTTTCATATGTTAAGTGTTTATCAAGATATATTTTATATATAGTACTGGATACACCTGTTCTACTTTAGTGTTATCTAGTCTTACATTTATGTTACTCATTCCTTCACTTCTATTTTGCTGATACCGAAAATGAGTCAGTTTGATTTTTTTAATATTTAATTTAAGGGAGTTGCTGGTTTTCTAATATTTAATTTAAGGGAATTGTCAGTAAGTTAATTTGAATTTTACATTTCTCTTTCTCCCTCCATTCAAATATATGGTTATGGGTATTAAACATTTGTACACATTCTAAAGTTCATAAATGTTTATAACTATACTAAAAATCTGCACTTCATCTTGCACATCTTGGCATCATTATTCAACATCTAACCTAACTCCGTATTATCAAAAATCAACAAATCATCCTCTGTAGTGACGATCACTAGCATAATTGCAAGAAGTCTTATTGCAATCATTTTGACTTCTGATGTGTCCTCACCTCCTTGCTCCCCTCCCCTTTTTGTTCCTATGTGCTTAGTGGCCAAAATACTATGCCTCTATTTATTTGCATGTCTCAGTTGTCAACTAATGCGCATAGTTTATCGCAGATAATGTGCAAGTCTGTGCAGCCTTCATCCTCTAAATTTACACAAATGATTTGCTATTGCAAATATTGTTGCAGATAACCTTTAGTAATCTCCATCTGTTAACGTTAATCTTGTTTTAGATTTCCATACTATCAGGGATGCATTTTGTTCATTATTAGAAATTAGTCTTAGAGTTTACACATTGATTTGCACATCAGCAACTGTTTCCAATGTTTTCCAAGCCCTTAATTACTTTTTGTTCAATTTTTTTTTTTTTTTTTTTTTGAAAGTATGCCTATTATAGATTGCATACTTCTTTTCTGAACAATGCAAAGTGGTTTTTATTTCATTCATTCTAGTTAATGCTGTCATCTCAGTTGTCATGAAGTTCTGATCTCTTTAAATATTTCTAAAATATGACAGCCCTTGTGTTAAATGTATTATAATGTTTCAAATGGTGATTGTGGTGATTTGACTAAGGATTTATACTTCTCAACAGCTTCTGACAGACATAAATGTAAATTCGTTAATCCTATGTTCTCACTAAATTCTTAACTGGACATGGCAAATTTTCAGCTTGCTTATTTTGATTCAAAATCAAATCCACATCTGATTGTATTTGTGGAAATCATCTTCAAGATGTCCCTCACATTTTATTTGATTGCCCATTTTTCTGTTTTGAAAGATATGAACTTGAATTATTCCTTCAATCTTTAGGTTACACTTTTTCAAAACCACTTACACATATTTTGATGAATTACATAACTTATCAATATTTCATGGCTTTCTTAAACAAAATATTTCTTAAGCTAAAGGATTCATCTTGATGTTTACTGTTTTGTCTACTTGATATTGAATTTTGTAATGTTTTGTAAATTGTACTATATTCATAAATTTGCAAACTATATTCCTAATATACCTTTGGGTAAAATAGGAATCAAAAAATTGGATAATAAATAAATGTTTCAAATGGGATAGTGTTTGCTCTTGAACACTACTAGGTGAGCATCCAATCGGAGTCCTGCAGTGTTGTCATATTGCATTCCCCATAAGTAGTATGTGACGAGTGTCAGCTAAATCCATCTTTAATAAATACTATTTACATTAAGAAAAAATTCAAATTTTGCAAAAGGCGGTCTGTGAGAATGGTAGAAAAATAATGTGTCTAACATGACCATAAAGCCGCATATTTTTAGCTCAAATAGTTTTCCTAATACAAATGAAATTAAAGTACCAATATATTATAACAATGCATCATGATGTAAACACAGTAATGACCATTATTGGTTGGCATGGATGCGTGTACGTATATTTGTAATTAATTAGAATTCAAATGTAAACATTTGACATGGCGTGATAAAAGAATTACTTCAAATAAGACAAGGTGTTAAATTAGAGAGAGAGAGGGAGAGAATTATATATTTGTTTATTAATGTTTCTAGTCACTATTTACTCTAAACAGTTCAAAGCAGTATTATTCAGTTGTTCTATTTAAAAACCAGGGAATAGTGTATCAGCTGGATCAACTTTCAATTGAAATGAGACACAAAGTAATCTGGCTTCCCCATTCCTACTGCCCGTACAATCCAATTGAGTTTATGTGGGCTCAAATTATGTTGCTAACAGAAATAATAATTTTAAACTGACTGACGAACAACTTATTTACTAAGAAATTGACAAGGTAACACAAGAATGGGAAAACTGCGTGAGACAAGCAGATTAACTACAAGACGACTTTTGGAAACAAATAGCACGTGACAAGATTTTGGAGCTTATCATAAATTTGCAGTAATCGAATGATGAAAACATTCACAATGACGAATTGTCTCTTGACATAAATGACATTCATAGCTATATGGATGAGCCTCTGGCAGTTCCATTGGATTAGAAAAATAGAAATTTTAAACTGTAATTATAGCATTTAAAACACGTGCCTAACATCTGAATATCCATGTTGTAATTTTTATTTCAACAACTCCACTATTATAACATTTTGGAAAATTCAGTTTGGGTTCCCTTACGTTTAGCAACATGGTCTAGGATAAGGTGTAAAAGAGAAATATGAGTGGGGGTAATGAGGTGGCAATGCTGAATGTGCTAACACTTGTGATTGGCAGCGGTCCAGTACTTTTCTCATTTAAAATACACAATAGGTATACACTTTTTTTAAAAAATAAATATCTACGCCAAATAAGTGATAGCACGTTAGTGGCAGAAACTTTATCATATCCTCCAATTGACATCAAATTGTAGGATTCTCTTGTTTCTTATGCAGAATGACTTGAAGTCCATATATCCTCTGTATAATCAACTCATATGGATCATGGCCACGCCGTGGCTCAGTGGTTAGACCGCTTGGCTCTCACCAAGGCGACCCGGGTTCGATCCCAGGCGACCGCAAAGTGAGATTTGTGGTGGACAACACGGCATTGGGGCAGGTTTTCTCCGGGACCTCCGGTTTCCCCCGCCATCTCATTCTACCGGTGCTCCATCTTCATCTCATGCATCATCAGTGTCACCGCCTGCGGTGCCGTATGTAGTAAAAGCAGGCATTAAACACTACACATTTCACATGGATGAGCTTTCACTCCTCATTTTCATTTGTCTTTTTTACATCTGGTGGATGTAATTTTTTTTATTATTACATTGCACAATCATAGCCCATTAAACCAAATTTCTTATATGCAGGTCCTGGTTTGGGATCACATGCCTTTGGGATGAGTTTAAGTCTATTGTAGGAATTGTAACTTCATAGGTATCCTCAAGAAATTAACATTATGGAATTGCCTTTATTCAATTTGTAAAAAAAAAAACCTTTGCAGCATTTAAACTATATGAGAAGACTGACAATTCATTCTCCATTGTTCTTTTTGGTCAGGATTAGTTTATATTATTTCTTCCTCTCTCCTTTTAAAATTTATCATAGGCATTGTTTGGATTAGGCAGTTGCTGTACAGTGCTAGAGCCATACTTGGGAGCTTGCCAAGGTCATGTCCATTTATGTCTTAAGTGATACATCCATTAAATCTCAATTGTTTATATGACATAATGCCTCATACTCAATCCAATGAAGGAAGATACGACACCTAATATGCTGCAGGATGTGCTTGACTGTCACATCTGACTATGGTACTGATGATTCCATTTCTAAAGCTGGAGTATTGATGACAAATGGTCATTTATATGGGAAAATTTCAGAACTATATTTAGTTCTAGAATTTTTACACCTCTATGTTAAAAGTGCCAACACTCTTAAAAAAAGAAATAGATCTAGGTTATAGTATAAGACAAATTGATGTTTCTTTCACAATTTTTTTTGTCATAAACATGTAGTTTAATCAAAATCAATTGAGTCATTAAAAAATATGAATTATCACATAAAGTATAAAGTTGTGATATTCTTTCATGTGGCCAATTTTATGATTTGTGTTTGAGATTTAAAAATAAATTCAACTTGACGAAGCACTATTGGTGTAGATTGAATTTTTGCTTCAGCAACAAAGGAGTGTTATTTAGTCAAGTTAATCAGCTTTCTGAAATATAGTTTAAGCTCTCCTCAGATTGTAACAAAAATGTTTTAAATAAAGGAGGATGCCAGTTACAGTCTTGCATATACAGTTGAACCTGATTTATATGTATTTCAAGGGAAAGAAGAAAGATTACTTGTAATTCAGAGTTACATACAAATGAGGTTTGGATAATGCATCATTTTTTTAAAAAAAAAAAAGTAATATAATGGTCCTTCACAAACAATAAAAATATGTACAAAGCAAAGATTATTTAGAAATTGGTCCCACTTTAAACTATTCACTAATTTGGCTTGTTTCACTTTTCTTGCATTAATTGCAAAACAATGAATTTACAGCTTTTTCATTACAACTTTTCATAACAATGTAATGCCTACATGGCCGGCATTCAAGAGGTCCCAATTTAAATCTGGACGAACGTAACCTGCTCAGCTTGTGACTTTGTCAGCAGCAATAAGGAAAATGCATTTTGAGTTTCTTTTAATAGTGTATGCCACATGCGCATTTAATTACATGTAACTCAGTTGTATTTCCTGAAATTTAATATGCATAACTGCGAATTACATATAAATAAGATTCTATTAACATATTTCTAAATTACATTTTTTCCGGGACCTGCAAATATTTACATATAAGTACAAATTATGTATAAAGCAGGTTCTACAGTAAATAAAAATCTACTTAACACCGATTCTTAACACCTCTAGATTAGTATGCTTTCCATTTGTTTTCATTGCCACTGAATAAGCTTTTGAAATAGCTGGCCTGTATTTATTGACCAGCTACTTCAAAAGCCTTTTGATTATAATCAAGAAATGACTTTCCTAATTTAGTAATTCTATTTTTCAGGTGACTTCGGTGGTTATTATTGCCCATGCCATGGCTCACATTATGATGCTTCTGGGCGCATCAGGAAGGGCCCAGCACCCCTGAATTTGGAAGTGCCGCCCTATGAATTTCCTGATGAGGGAACTTTAATTGTTGGCTAGAGAAACTTATATTTATGAGTATGATGATGTAGGAAAATAAAACATTTGCAATTTACAAATGAAGTAACTTAACTTATAATAAATATGAGATTATTATCTGTTTCATAGTTATTTTCTTTGCATCGCAATTTGTTCAGTATTAACTTGTGCCATGAGGAAGACAAGTGTTGAAGAAACAGAATGTTGTACATATGTGGGTAAATGTGAAATCAGAATTATATTACATAAATTTATTTTCTTGTAGAGCAGTTCATGACTTAAAAAGAATGAGAAGAAAGAAGTTGTGAATAATTTAATCTTAAATAATTTCCATTAGCTACTTTCACTTAGTTTTCTGCTTTAAATGAACTTAAAATGAATATATTTTTTAGCCTAATGTTCACAACAGCAGAGCCTTAAGCAATAATTATGGGCCTATAAGATCAATTATATAATTAGACAAAATATTTAATTCTCTCATCATAAGAATAAATAAATATAAATGTAATATTTCTTAAAGCCTTAAAACAATAACAAAAATAACTTTCTGAATCTAAGTGTATGCATTATTACCTTAGAGTTTATTTAGTCTTTATTGTTCGTGCAAGTGCATACTTTTAATACTTTTTGCATTCATAACACTTTTCTTTTCAACTTGCTCTTGTTTATATCCATAGGAATGACATTAATCTTGCCTATCCTTCATCCCAAAAGTTAACTGTATTAGGAGGAGCGTTCTATTTATATGCCATTTGTAACATCTAAGGTCATATTGTTGACTTGTTTTTGGGAATGTTTGCTTGTTAATTATCATGACAATCTTGGTTTTTTGTTTATGGCATTGGGGTTTATAAACATTAAATTCACATGACCATCTCTTAACGTATGTGGTATAGCATGTCTGCCTCACGTTCAAGAGGTTCCGAGTTTGAATCTCAAACAGGATAAGGTTTTTTTATGAGGTTTCCTGAAAGATTGTCAGGTAACTCTTAAGTTCTATGGACCCTGGGCTTATTTGAGCATCATTTCATTCATTGTCATATATGGCAATGTTGGAGGATGTTAATTTAAAAAAAAAAATCACATACATGTCTACATTTTCACTAGTACTAGCAGATTATAGAGGATGAGGAATAATTCTAGCTAAAGAAAAATTCCCAATTTCCAGTTAGGAATTGAACCCAGGACCTCTAGATTTGGAAGCTAACATGCACTACTAGACCACAAAGATAGTCTTAAACCTTTTATCATAAATAAGATAGCAATTAGATTACTCCTCATTCAACATTTAATCTTTTCCTGCTACATATGCTCTCCAACCAGCAGTGACAATGTTTAACTTGGTTATGTTGTTAAAGTAGCTACAAAACTATAATGAAAATGGTCGTAGCCAATACAGTGATGGTCCTCTCTTGACACTCAGTTCCATAGTGAGTGGCAACACAGATGGAAGATATCTGTCTGTCTCACCAAATATGAACTGCGTTATCACTTCAATGTGTTGCAGTTAAAATACTAACATCCTTAAATTCTATTTATAGAAAAGTACAAAAAACCAGAAAATACAAATGTAAAGTTATAATTATTAAATCTTTACCTTAATAGTAGAGGACAAGGTGCTGCACAGGAACTGCCAGTATGTCATTTGTTTTCTTTCTCATCATTAGTGTTAGTATCAGATTCGTCGTTCCTGAGATTTATAATCATACATTTAATGATGTCCCATGCAGTTTCTTTAGCAAAACTGTTCTCCTGCAAATGCTCAATATATGCAACTTGGGATTCTCAATCTTTTATGGTAAACCCTAATCAAGAGCCTCATTCATTAATTACTCCACGTCCACAAGCCGAAATGTATTGTTTAACTGTGTGACTTCAACCTTTACAATAGCCCAAATATGTGCATAGGGTCATATTGACTGTGATGAATGGCAACCAATAACCTTGTGGCCAATTTCTAATGCTATGTGATCCAGTTCATATTCTTTTTCTGACCTTTTTAAAGAATGATGCAGTTTAATAACTCAAACTTAGTTTCTGTTGCATCAAAGCAATTCCTGTGTATCTAATTTTCATGAACTGGTGTTAGGTAACTCTTTTAAGCTCGTAGCATAATGGCTGGCATTATCCATTATGATAATAGAACTCTCCTACAAAACTCTTAAAAATCTGCTGATAAACCATTATTTGAAAGAGTCTACATTCAAATTGTTAAGGTAATCGAAATGCTAGTTTTCTGCTTGGACACGAAAAACCTTTATAGCATAAAGCCTGTTTTTTTATGAACCTCCATGGCAAATGATAAGCCTTCCACCTTTGCATAGGTACTTATAGTCCCCCCTTCCAGATGAATCTTGACATACATTTTTCCTGCAGTGATTTTATCGTAGATTTCATCCAAATAAAAGATGGGTTTGGAATCACCTGTGCTTTGTGCACAGAAATATTAGTCTTACAGCTAGGGAAGTAGTAGTCACAAAATGATAAAACTGTGATTGCTTTCATTGATTGAAATACAATGTTTCTTGGAGTTTTATTGGTTGGCAGTTGTGTGACCTAAGTTCGTTATCTAATTCAGTAACTATGGAGCTTCTTAGTATCTTTATTAGTATTACTTTTGTTAACATCTTTTGCAAGGAAATATGGCATGGATGATACTTCGCACTATTTTTTTCCAGTTCGGAAGGCAGAATACCTGCCATAGCGATGGGTGATTATCCAAAGGTTGGAGTGGTATCAACTTTATTATGAAATCTGGTAGTTAATGGATCATTTGTTCAAATCAGTAACCGGGTTTTTATACAATGAGCTATACTGATGATAATTATCATCATAGTTTGAAGAAAACACACAGGAAAGGTCAGACAGCCCTGAATACCATGCCAAAAACTGCCTTCGTTTCATGAACCAGAAGAAGAAATATAAATGAGTTAGTACTTGTACTTCTTCAAACTAAAGAACCTAAAGTGTTGATGTTAAACCTACTATTTATAATGGAATTGAACCCTAGATATCGCAAGAGGTTTTCCTGCCAGTATAAAAGCAGGTGCCAAGTTCTGTGCCATCAGTAGACAAGTGGTATCAACAGCAGGAAAGCTAAGGAACTTCGAACATGGTCACCTGACTAACACATCCATCAGGAATCTTTCAATCTTCCTGATGCTGCCCAAATTGTCCATTGATGTGATTGTGAAGTGGAAATATGCTTTATTACTTCAATAAATTATCAGAAATCTATGTCAGTAAAATTGTGAAAATTGTTGTATATTGGTTAAACAAAGAGAATTGGAAAACACATTGGAGAAACAGCTTAGAAGTATAAAATACAAATGATAGATAAACCAGCCATAGCACAACACTTTTGGTCATATAACCATAATTAGCCAAGAAATCAAATGTTTAACCTGGAAAAAAAATCTTTGAATTAAGTGTGAGAAAATACGTTTTTAAGAATATAAATCTAGTAACAAACTTTTTAAGTAATGGCGACACACATCTTATGATTGACCAGCCAACCATGTGTGGGCGAACTTTGAAAGATAGAATCAAAACTGAAAAATTTAATGCCATAGCTGGGATTTTTCATTCTGATTCTACCTTTCAAATATTTCAATATATATGCTTTATATGATTTTGCAGGTATGGTAGATATTCTTATCTGTGGTAAGAAAGAGTGAGCAAACAAAAGCACCATTTCTTCCTATACAATGTACAAAATAGGCAAATTGTATTCCAGCCAAACATTTGAAGTAAGATTTCTTTGGAAATGTACATTTTGATGTCTCCTTGAAAAGGTCCTTAAGTTCAACATCTATGGATACAACAAAGATTTTCAAGAAATGACCCCCTCCCCAAGCTACACTTTACTAAGAATTTTTCATTTTATCAAAAATGGCTTATGGTTTTTATTAAAATACAATATGCTTAAGATGTTTTAATGACAAATGAAACATATATTTTGAATTTAAGTTAATTGACGGAAATTAATCATTTCTTCATACTAGTCGTATATAGGCTAAGGCTTTTTGATAGACTGAGTCAACATGAAAAATTCAATGCCATGTTCGGGATTTGAACCACGGATCTCCTGGTTTCCGTCCAGTTGTTCTAACCCATTGAGCTACCATGGCCAATGTGCCGTCCTGCATTAAATTCTCCATTTGACTCATATATTTCACCCGGTAAACCACTAGGGGCTCTCACATTCGAGATGCACCGTTTGTGGCGACTTACTATTGTAAGTATTTGAGCCCTAGGCTTCATCATTTAACTCTTTATTATTTAAGTTAATTGATGGAAATTAATCATTTCTTCATACTAGTCGTATATAGGCTAAGGCTTTTTGATAGATTGAGTCAACATGAAAAATTAAAAAAATTTAATGTTTGTTTTAAATAATAAAGAGTTAAATGATGAAGCCTAGGCCTCAAGTACTTACAATAGCAAGTCGCCACAAACAGTGTTATCTTGAATGCGAGAGCCTCTAGTGGTTTACCGGGTGAAATGTATGAGTCAAATGGAGAATTTAATGCAGGACGGCATGTTGGTCATGGTAGCTCAATGGGTTAGAGCGACTGGATGGAAACCAGGAGATTCGTGGTTCAAATCCCAGCCATGGCATTGAATTTTTCATGTTGACTCTATATATTTTAAATTTTGTGGGAATATCGTGAGAAGTCATTTTCATTCTGGGTGATTTTTGCATACACTGTAAGAGATAACAAAATCTTACTACACAAAGAACGAAGATTAAAATATTAAAACACACACTTTGTCATACATATCTTTTCTTGTAGTGAAAGATTTTAGAGCTTTTCCTTCTTATTTGTTTTTACTTTTCCAATACAGTAGAACGTTGTTTACCCGAATCAACTGGGATCAGGGCAAATCCGAGTTAGTAAAAATCTGGGTTATCCAGAGAAAGAGGGAAAAACTATAAAAAACAACATGTACATCACCAAATTATTTTTAATGGTTTAGAAATTACAGTCAGCACACTTTCACCTAGAAATGCTTACACTGTATGTACTGTAATAGCCTATATATTTGCACTGTACACAATATAGCTACAAACTAGTTGGTAGTAAAAAAAGGCAGTGAGCTTCTGCTGTCTTAGGTTAGTGTATCGCTTATGAACAGCATGATCTCACATCCACTTTAACATTAAAAGTTCATTTGGCAATGTTTCGGCTTGACTCTTGAAATAAAGCATCAATTTCTCTATGTTTGCTACTGGTTATGCATCGGTCATAACCACAGTTGGTCCATCAACACTGAATCTGAATACTCTATATTTTCATTAACACTGCATGATGCAATAATGCCTTCCTCTGTAATCGGTTTATAACTTTCATTATCGATTTGCAACAATTATTCTTGATCAAATAGGAACAGTCATCAATATTTTTATAAATGACTACAAAATCTTCATCCACACTTATTTTTTCTTCTTCAATCTTGTTTTCTGACGAGTCACACACACAAGGCCAAACTTTTTCCATGACTTTATCAAAGTTGCTCTTCCAACCTGGTCCCAAGCAGGTGGGGATGAGTGCAATATATTTGCTTGCTGAGAAGAGAATTCGAGTTATGTATCTACTGAGAATAGTAATTTATTTTCTGTAAAACAAGTCTTCATTCTTTATGCTCAAAAATATAATAGTCTTTTTTCTTTTCAAAACTGGTCCTCGTTAACAAGGTTTTGATGTACTAATACTTTTCTCAATGGGAATTATTTTATTATTATTTACTTTTTTTTTAATATAATCTCTAATCCATGCAAGCTGAACAGAATTTAAAAATACATCACATAGTGACTAGCTTTAAAAGATCTTGCACTTACTAGAAAATTAGCAGTAAGTTTATTTCTTTAAATGATTATCTTGATCAACATGAATTAGAGGAATAAGCATTTGTAAAAACAGTTTGTACAAGAGTAAGTCATGTGCGAATACATCAGATATTTTTACTAAGCACACTCATTTGAAGGAAATTTTTAAGGAATAATAATCTAAAGGCAATTAAATCTTAACTGCTATTATTCAATTTAAGAAATAAACTCAAATGGATTTTCAACAAACTGGAAAGACTAAGTGTGAATAAAATAGAATCAGGAAGTAGATTGAATAAAATATACAAAGATTTAGAGAGGCGATTTCAACAGCAAATTGTAATCTTGGCTTTTACTAGAAAACGTGCGAGTCAGTAGGAGAATTTCATGTTGTACTGGCATGTTGCATTGTGGTTCAAAATCCAGATAAGGCATTGAATTTTTCAGTCTGATTCCAGATTTCTGATGTCTTAGCCAGAGCTAAAATGTGAAAGAACAATTAATTCCCATTAACCTAACAGTAGTTAAAATGTCAAGTCCGGCACTTACATGCAGTAAAGTTGCTATTAAGGTAAGTTCTCCTTATATTTTACGGGGAAACATGTGAATCACTGGGAGAATTTAATGTCGGCAAGTTACCATGGTAGCTCATGGTTAGAGCATCTCAATGGAGACCAATGATCCATGTTTTAAACACCAGTTATGGCATTACATTTTTCAATCTAATTCCACCTTCCCAACACCAGCAATATTCTTCAGTAGTTGTCACCTTGCTTATGAATCAAGATTGACTGAGAAAAGAACTGTACTTGGTTGTGCTTCACCAATAGCCCAGATCTGATGCTCTATGGTTCTTATTTCTGGAAAAACCTAAAAAATAAGGTGTGTGTAAAAAACTGCTCACAATAGAATAATCTAAAATCAAAGCATCACAGGAGAAATTGCCAGCATTACACCTGCAGTGTTTATGGATGTTCTCAAGAATTTCATGTGCAGATCCCAAAAATGTTTTGCTTTTCATCATTTTTTGGGTTTTAATATCAATGTTTAACATCCATTCTTACTGTGTATGGCACCCTATCTTACACCGAGCTGGATGACTCAGGCAGTTTTGTCTGTGGCCTGCATTTGAGAGGTCCAAGTTCAATTTCTGTGGCCAGCATACCTGACCCATGGTTTTTTTGGGGGGTTTTCTGGGTTGCCAGGCAAATGTTGGGTTGGTTAATTGTAAATAAGTTAACCACTGGCGCGACAGTCCTTAGAGGGCCAAGGTCTACCAACCCGACTGCCGGCCTCACGCCCATTTATGCATGTCAGAGGTGGACGATCATCCAACCGATACGGGGAGGAGATGTGGTCAGGATCTCGGCATCCCCCAGCTGGAATGTTGGTTTCCGTGACCAGGGCCGCTTACCTAGTGTAAGCTCCTAACTTTCCTCACAATGCTGAGTGGGCACCGGTCCTATACCCGGGACCTAAAGTCCCCACCTCATGGGTGGGGTTGAACCCGGGCCGCTTTCGGTGGCCAGGGACCAAGGCATGCTGCCTTAGCCCACTACGCCACGGCGCAGGACTAATTACAATTACATCCTCCAAATTCCTGTCCCTTTATTTTATCTTCATTATCATTTCACATCTCTCATCCGTGTCTCTTTCAGGGTAGAAGTGTTGGTGGGTGTCTCGGCATTGCATGGCAGGATGATGTGCTCCAGGTAAGCATTTCCTGTTCTGGTGGGACATCTCTGGGCCGACCTGTCTGCTGTTTCAGGACCGTGGTAGGTAGGATGTCAGTTGTAGCAGGGAGATTTCCATGGGTCAATTTTAAGGACCCTGCCCTCTGCACTGTTGTGGCTCCTTGGGAAGGCTGCCCTGTCTCTTTTCGCCGCATCCTTCCTCCTACGGATGTCTCACTTAGGAGCACAATTACAATAGACGAAGTTTGGACCTCCATACCAAATCCCTTATGTAGTGTAATCCAATCCTATCCTATCAACCTTCAATATTTTATGATTTCAGTAGAAACTTGTTATTTCATACATGGAGATGCTGTCTCTTTCTTTGCTGCCATTGATACACGGTCTTCCAATGTGCGGCCATGGTCCTATGGCTCACAGTTCAAATGATCTCTCACAATACCTCATTTAAACATCATTGATAACCTTTCTTTAATTTCATCATAATAAGTGAGGAGATGAAGCTATATATGTGTATCTAATGCTCTGGAGTTAGCAACAAAGTCATTCTCCTCCTTGTTTCCCAATTATTTCAATAGTTTTGAATGTTAAGGTTGATGATCCATTTCCTCATCTTAACAGCACAGCATAAATTTAGAGAAGTGTTCCAATTCTATATAGGTGTTTTCCTAGGCAGTCGTGTTCTGTGGTAAGCCTTATATTAGCAACTGTAGATTTTCGTCGTAGGTGTGATGTTATTAGAAGGCTTATGTTATAGTATTTTTCTATTTCCAATTTTCTTGATTAGTTTAGAAGTATAGCTGTCACTTTTCTTTTGATGATTCTTTTTATTGATTCATAAGAAAAAGCATTTTTGCTTATTGTGCAACTCTTTTTTCTAGAATATATTTCATATTTCCAACACTTTCTTCAGTTTTTGGAGATGAAGCTATTGTATATTCAGCAACTGCACTAACTGGTATGCAATAAAGATTGACTCAAGCAAAGTAAAAACAGGAAACATTCATTTCTACTTTTTGCTACATTTTGTTAGGTCAAATAAAAGTTTATATGCATGTTTCATAGTCATATACCAGTTAATGCTTTACAAAGCTGGATTATGTGTTGAAGTACATATTCAACCAAGTTGAAGTTGCATTTTTAATACTCATGTTACCTTTCAACTATACAAAAATGTGAAAAATAAAATTAATCTCATCATGTTTCAATTATGCTGTAAAGGCATATAAGATTTTGTGATGTGTTGTTTGAACACTGCTTTTTAAGCAGCTTATTGGTGATGTGTTAAACCCTTTATCAGCACATTGGTATTACTCCTACGCCAACACCACCTTCATGAGCACACATAGGAGCAACAAAGGACCATGTGTCTGTTGAGGGATCATATACTTCAACTGTAGACAAATTGGATATACCATCATATCCACCAATAGCCCAAAGTTTACCCATGTTTGCCACCAAAGCCACTCTGCTGCGCATTACATTCATTGGTGCTACCATCCGCCATCTGAAATTTGATAAACTAAGTTATACAAACATCCACACATTAGCAGAATTAGGGCCAGTTTTACTTATGCGTGATTGGAGGAATTTACTAAAAGTGACGTCAAAATGAATTGAAAAACCTATTTGTAGTCAGTTTTTCACACTTCATCTTACATTTTTATATTATTGAGAGATAGTTTCAGAAGTTGCTGTGTCCATTTTCAACCTTGCTGTCTGTTATCTGTGGTCTTCTGGTGGTGGAAATATGAAGTTCTTTGCCAAATTATCTACTAGTGGGATTTCAAAGTTCATTACTCAGTCCTTATTTTCCCATATGAATATGTTCTCCCATGGTGTCAGTCGTTTTGGTTTATCAATCCAAAATTACTAAATAGGGTGATAAACCAAAACAAACTGACATTATTTAAGTGATGTTTGTTTTTGAATTACCTACTCATTACTTTCAAATGAGAGAACATATTTATATGGAAAAACAAGGACTGAGTAATGAACTTTGAAATCCAACTATAAGATAACTTGTAAAAGAAGTCCATAATTCCACCACTAGAGAGAAGACGACAACAGATGCTAGTTGGATTGAGGTTGAAAATGGACGCAACAGGTTACGAAATTAGTCCCTCAATAATATAAAAATGTAAGTGATGAGGTGTTAAAAACAAACCAAATACAAATAGTTTTTCAACCAATTTTACTTATTATGTTAAATTTTAACACATGTTAGCATTAACATAGTGTTAAATTCTCCATACCCATAGATACCAAAACAGTTTCAAATTTTGGAAATTGTCTTTCAAAAATGAAACCCTTTTGATAAGTAAGGGCAAGGCAATCAGAAAATGAAGCAGCAAATGTTTTCTCTTTCTGCTTGCATGGCAGGCTCACCAATGTTCAACAAATATTCTCTATGGAGGGCAGTGCCCTGTCATAAGAGCTATCATTCCTGAGTTTTTCTTGCTTAACTTTAAAAACTACTGCATTTATCATAACATTCTAGTAAGAACCTCCTACTTCTCGCACACTGATAGACCAAAATGTGCAGGAATCAGCTGTGCTGTGTTTGCCTGTCTAAGACCTATGCCCTCGATATCTGTCACTAAAGAGGCCAAACATGTATGGAAACGATGGTGGCCAGTTTCAGCATCTCCTTTAATAACATGGATAAGTAATTACTCTAAAAATAGTTTTAAAAATGTGGCATGGTTTCATCCGCACCTTTCTATGATAGCAGCAGACAGCAACGAGCACTGAGTGCATGGACAGGCATAAAACTGTGCTGCCGGTTCCTACCTTTTTGGGTCTCTCTGAGCATGCAGACTTTTGTTTTCTTTGAGTGAAATACAGCACTTCCTCTACCTTCCACTGGTAATGGAGAAGAAAAAAAAATGTATGCAGAATACTTATTTGGATCTACTTATGCAAATTTATATTAATTATGTATCTGTGGACACAAACATGAGCCATCCCAAGATTCTATGTGTTGATCGAAGAGCTTCATGTATCTTCATAAAAGCTGTGTTCACATGTACACAAAAGAACTGTACAATGGCATGTGACTGACAGCATAATGGTTAACTTATGCATACTAGAAAAGATCACAGAAATGTTTTGGTGGCCGAGAGGTTAAGAAGGAATTTCTTTCACTCATAAGTTCTTAGGTTCAAATCTAGTGCTCTTTTCATATTTGTTAATTTTATGATTGGGTATATAGAATATAATACTGCATTAATATAATATTAATATAACTTTGGTGTTTGAAATTATGAACCTACGAGACACAAAAAGAAAAATTCTACTAATTTGTGTCAGCTAAAGAAACAACAAAAAAAGAACAATGCGGAAATAAATAATTGGAGCGCATCTTCCTTTTCACCTCAGTATGCACATTCTCAATAGGATTCAACTCTGGTGAACAAGGATGATAGAAATCACCTTTCCCTTACAGATGGAAGAAAATGTCACTCCATCTGAAAATATTATATTATACCAGTTGTGGTTGGTATTTTCTTCTGCAAATGCAAGGCGAAACAATCTGTGACTGTCTATTGAATGTGTTTTAGTTACTGTTCGCACATGAAGTCCTGGATCATTTACATGTCACAGATCTCTTCCACCTAATCCATGGAAATGCAAATGGGACTTCATTTCAGAAGCAGTTTGTAAAGGTTTCCTCTCTGCTACTGCAATTAAAGCTACATCCTTTTTGGGAGTCGACACACATTTTTTTACTGAACAGGAAAACATTCAATTTCTTCTCAATGAGCAAGGACTATGACACAATACCATACTGATGGTAATTCAATTCCTTCCCTGGATAATATAAACCACCTCTGTGCTGTAAATGCATGGACTCCAATATGAGCTGTTGCTTCATGAGCAGAGAAACCTCTTACCCTGACTAGTGCAAGGAGTGACCTTGTCCTTATATCTTTGTGAGCACATTCTGCCATTATTAAATGCAGTAAGATTCATTGAAAGAAAAGTGTTAGTGCCTGATATGATTACACTATTCCATGCACCATGGCACCTCATTGCTGTTCAGCAGAATAAACCCTTAAAAATGACAATCAATTGATTTTATTGAATGTCTCACTGAAATAAGTATATCTAAAACAAATAACTACTATGTGACATTAAAAGAAGGAAAAAAATTGCTACAAGCGAGAAAACCTGCAACCATCGCCAAAAGTAGCTTACATTTTACTACAGTGAAGACATATAGAAGCACAAAGGATAAGATGGCTAGGGCATATAGAGAGAATGACGGAAGATAGAATGCCAAAAAAAATATTGAAAGGAAGATTGTATAATAGAAGAAAAAAAGGAAGACCAAGAACAAGGTGGTTAGATGATGTAATGGAGGACCTAAGAACGATCGGAATCAGAGGCTGGAAAAGTAAAGCGGAAGACAGAGATGTGTGGAGGAGGATCGTGAAGGAGGCCAAAGCCCACCAAGGGCTGTAGACCAGTAGAGAAGAAGAAGACATATAGAAGGTGACAAAAGTAGTAATGCTGTAAAATCCAAACTGTTTCATGTTATTCATATTTTTAGTTAATATTGATAGTTTGTTGTTAAAGAAGCTTAAATTAGTATTTGGTTACGATCATATGAGTTAGTAATATTATTGTGTGGAACTTGTGACAACTTGTGCTGCTGCTATAAAAAGTGTACTGCGGATGGTTTAAACAAGGTGCTGTGCCAAGTAGGATTTACACAAATTTGGGATTCCTGACATAACTCATGTTTTTTGTCCACGGGTGTACAGTTATATAAAACAGGATCATTTCATAAAATAAAGATATTACTCTCCACTGAAAACTGATAATGGTGCAGGATGAAAAAAGACTTGAGTCTGATTTCACCAACAGATGTGAAAATCAACATTAGTAAATGTAATGTAACAATTATTGTCATCACACGTTAACAAACTGTTAATATTCTTGTATTTCATGAACTTGTTTTTTGAAAATGTTAAACACGTTAACGCTGAGAAACTTGTAAATATTACGGATATAGAAGGCTGTGATGAATCATATTTTCTGAACATACTGCAATGCGCTTTTGTTTACACACAGGTGAAAACATGACGGGTGAACAAAATCAGAAGAAAAGCTGTGGGACAAATTTCTCATGAATCGAGAAAGAATGTTAATTGAATTAGTAGCTAGATATAAGGATATTGAGGAAAATAAGAGGATGGATGCAGTAAATGTGATGTGGCAGGGGGGAAAAATCGAAAATGGGTTTAATTCGAATGCAAATGTGACAACCAGAAGTACGAAGCAACTTCATCAAGATTACATAAATTTAAAACATAGTGTGAAGGACAGAAGTGACGAGAGACTTGAACGTTTCAAGACGGAAGTAGACTGTATTATCCATACAATTCAGTGAATTATAAAATCACAAAGTTATTAATACTTGTAGGAAAAGCGAGATTGGCATATTCCTATGCAATGCACGTTCTAACTGCTCTTGTACTTCCTCAGTAACCTTCATAACAAGTTGTTTCAACAGTCTATACCTATGTAGAAAATCTTCTGATAGCTCCTCAAAGGTTGTTCTTTATTACAACCATTAAGATGGTCTAAATATAGCAAATCAACATGAGAAGCTGCATTCACAGCTGCCATCTTGACAATTCTACAATTATTAATGACTTAGCAGTAATATGGCTTGTTAGTTTAACAAGAGCTTTAACAGGAGTGCTAAGCTAATACATGTTGGTGTAATGCAAGTTTTGTTATAACTATTGCTAAATAGACTAATGGCTGTGTTAAGTCTAAACTTCTGTTGGTGAAACCAGGCATTCATTTCACAACTCTTTAATTACATTTAAGTTTTTTACCTGAGAAGTTCTTTTAGGAGGTGCTGCTCTATCATCTGATCCTGACTGGTGAGGTTTTGATATTCCAATGGAAGACAATTTGATTGCCAATAGATCCAAGTCTCCAAACATGACCGCCAGATTGACCAGCCAAACATTCACTAACCCTACCAGTTGGAATCAGCTGACAATAGGACCAAGAGCTCGTGAAACATGCTTTTAGATCCTTTCTTGTACACGTCAGAGCTGAATATCTCTGAGGTTAGCCTATTCTTATATTTTGCATTTTTTTTCAACCTAGTTCTTACATCATAACCAAACCATTAGTTTTATCTTATCATATTTTCTTCTACGTTGTCTACTTCAATTTTTTTACCCTCTATCTCTCATCTCCTAATGTGGTGGATGTAGTTGTGGCATTATATCTTTTTAGTACTGAATTATTGTGCAGTCTCTAAATGTAATTAATTAATGAGAAATGATGATTACTTACTGATTGGTCACTGGATCAAACATCTCTACTGTCTGCAGAAATGTAGATCCATCATAACCACCACACACATACAGCTTTCCATTGAGAGTTGCTACACCCAGTCGACATCTCCTAGTCAGCATTGGTATACATGCACTCCATTGACCTGTATGTGGGTCATATCTTTCAACCTACAACATAATTTTATTAAGGTAAATCTCAGTTAAATATAATCAATGATCACTAAAAATTTAAGCTTACATGGAATGGAAAAGGGAAGAAAATATGTCACTAAAGCTTTTAGATCCTTTCTTGTAAACGTCAGAGCTGAATATCTCTGTGGTTAGTTTATTCTTATATTTGGCATATTTTTTCAACTAAGTTCTTACATCATAACCTAACCATTAGTTTTATCTTATCATATTTTCTTCTGTGTTGTCTACTTCTATTTCTTTACCCTCTATCTCTCGTCTCTTCTAAGTTTGCATCTTTTTTACAAACCACCATTTTGAATATATTTACTTATTTATTCTTAAATTCTATATTCATAACATTTCAGTGTAACTTCTAATACTTATGTTAGTAAATATTAAAAGCAGAAGCATTATTAACAGTGAAGTATTCTTCATATTTAAGTTTGATTTATGAGTCACTATGTTTACACTCTAACTTCACTTACTTGTTGTTGTATAATTGAAACGTTTTCAAGATCATTTGATCTCATCCTCAGCTGTTTGGTGACTAAATGAACCTTTCTCTTCTTCCACTACTACGGAGCTCCGATCACTCTGCCATCTGGTGTTAGGGGCACTAAGTTTTAATACTTCATTTAATGCCGGGATTTCAAAATTTATAACTTTATCACGGTTTTTGTTTATGAATATTTTTTCCCAAATATCTAATTCTATGGGTGTACTTAAAGATTTTAACAGTTTAATGTTGTGGCCAATGTTGTGGTTTTCTGTCCAAAAATGGTGTGAAACTGCAGATTTTTCTGTTTGTTTCAACTTAATGTTCCTCTGGTGTTCTTTTTGCCTGGTTAACAAGTTTCTCTTAGTTTTTCCTATGTAGCTTTTTTCACAGGTTTCACAATTAATCTGATAAATTCCTGATTTCAAATCGAGGTTTAGTAATTTTAGAGAATCTTCTCTAAGTTTTTCCGGAATGATAGCAAAAACATCATCAACATATCTCTGCCAAAATTTATAAATCTGTGGGAAGGCCTTTACTATGTGTGGTTCAAAATAGCTCATGTATAGGTCTGCTAAAATAGGCGAAAGTGGGCTCCCCATAGCTAATCCTTTTGATTGTCTGTAGAATTTTTGGTTAAACATGAAGTAATTATTCCTTATGCATAAATCTGTAAGATTGATAATGTCATCTATTTCTCTGGGGTCCGTTGTAGTTTGGGTTAGCCATTTTTTGAGGAATGTAGGTATTTTTTCTACTGGAATGCTTGTAAAAAGTGCCTTAATGTCAAAAGAAACTAGTATGTGATTTTCCGGGATGTTGTACTTCTGTAGGTGATTTATCAATTCTAAGGAGATTTTTATTCCCAAACTTTGAAATTTGTCATATGATTTTAATTTTCTTACTAACCACTTTGCAATGTGATATGTAGGTGAATTGATGCCATTGATGATAAGTCTCATGCTGTTGTCTTGTTTGTGGATTTTTGGCAGACAGTACAACCTTGGTAGTGTGGGGTTGGAAGATTTTAAGTTGTATTTTTCAGATGTACTTAATGTTTTTGTAATTGATAAAGCTTTATTAACAGAAGTGACACTTTTGGATAATGGATTTTATGTTAGTTCTCTTGTTGCTGCTATTATTAACGGATCAGAGCCGAAAAGCAGGTTGTATTTTTATTACTGATTGCTGTAACAAGTAATTTTCCTTGACTTCTGTTTGTAGTAGACTGTTCCACATATTATATCTGTTTTGAGATGAACAGTTTTCTTGGGAACACCATTTTTTAAAGTTACCAATTGAAATGTTTTTATTCAACCTTCAGTGTGTCTGAAGGACCACAACTCAACTGGGCACAAGTCTATTTGGACTTAGCTGGAAGATAATTATATTCCTCTTCGTTCAGTAGAGGATAGGCTCTGAATATCCCAATACCGTAAAGGTCGAAAAAAACATGGGTTGGTCAAGGGATACTGCTGAGGAAAGTGCAAAGAGGAAATGTGGCAAGAAAAGAGGATACCAGATTCAATACAATTACATACTTCGTATGTGTTTGTCCCTTTTAATAGTCATTGCTTTTTGTTTACTTTTCTATCTTGCACTAGTTTTTCCTATTAGCCAAATTTTTGTCTATCCTGGTAAATTATTTCTTGCTTCAACTTCATATTACTATTATGTTAATTGATGGAAATTAATAATTCCTCCATACTAGCCGTGTACAGGCTGAGGTTTTGGATAGAATCAACCTGAAAAATTCCAAGCCATAGCTGAATTTGAACCACGGATCTTCCGGTTTCTGTTCGGTTGCTCTTAACCTTTGAGCTACATTGGCTAACGAACGTGCCGTCATGACATTAAATACTCCAATTGACTCATATGTTTTCCCATTAAACCACTAGGGATCCTCATATTCAAGATACACACTGTTTACAACGACTTACTATTTTAAGTACTTGATTTTCAAGCTTCATCATATGTTAATTGATGGAAATTAATCATCCTCCATACTGTGTATAGGCTAAGGGAGATCCGTGGTTCAAATCCTGGCCATGCACGGCTAGTATGGAGGTATGAATAATTTTCATCAATTAAAATAATAATAATGGATAACGATGAAGCCTGGAAATCAAGTACTTACAATAGTGAGTCGCAACAAATGGTGTGTATCTCGAATACGAGGACCCCTAGTGATTTACTAGAAGAACATACAAGTCAATTGAAGAATGTAATGTCATGATGGCATGTTGGCCATGGTAGCTCAAAGGTTAACAGCGACCGGACAGAAACCAGGAGATTCGTGGTTCAAATCCCAGGCATGAATTTTTCAGGTTGACTCTATTCATATTACTATTTTCACTGTGTCTGTATTCACTTAATCTCACTTTTCAATATTTCTCACTTGCACATTACTCCATTTCATGTGTCCTCTTTTCCTATTACAAATTAATTAGCTTCATTAGCAGCTTTTTTGAATGCTTCTTCCAATTAACCTATAATTTCATCACTCTTTAAACCTCTCCTCAACTTCTCACAATCCCATTCTAATATATCTTCCCTTTCTGCAATTTGAACAGTCGTATCATATTTACTCATATCTTTTACTCTACCTCTCATGAACCATTCATTATATTCTTTCCTTTCTACAATTTACCCATAATCACCATATTTTTGTCTTGCTGATGTGCCTCTATATCTCAATATACCCCACCTAATTCTTACCCCTTTTCCAATCTCTTGAATCCCCACACTTGTTTCACACTGCTTTTCCCTGATATCTTGTATCCCCACACTTGTTTCACTTTGCATTTCCTTGATCAACTCGATTTCCAGACTTGTTTCATTCTGTATTCGCCATAAGGCAATTTCAGTTTTTCTTATATCGAGATTTAACTGTATTGGAACACCAAAGTGAAGCGAAAAATTATTAAATTTTAGATGAGTCGTAGAGATTAAAACAGATCACAGCTCTCACACCAATAAAACAAGAAATTAGATTTGCTAAATTTACTTACCACCCCTGGGCCACAAAAAAGTTCCAAAAAATATTCAAGAAATACAATATAACATTGGCACCAAAAAACAATTACAACATTAAAAAACTACTTCACAGTAATAATACTGATAAGATAAAACCAGAGGAAAAGTCAGGCATTTACAAGATTAAGTGTAAAGACTGTGAAAAAATTTACATAGGGAGGACAAAAAGAAACATAGGCACTAGAAAGAAAGAACACTTCAGGCACTTAAGATACAAAAATATTGATAAGTCCGCAATAGCAGCTCATTTCTGGTCTGAAAATCATGAAATTGAAGATAACACAGAATTACTAAAATACGTACAAAAACATAGTGAACTCGTCATATGGGAGAGGATATACATAGAAAAACATAAAAACCAACTAATGAACTTTGAAATCCCGCCAGAAGAGAATCCCACATTTAAGTTCATCACTAAATCAACAGATGGCAGCAACAACCCCAGAATTACCCACTCCGCTGGATCTAGCTTCAGTCGCATAAGAGCCGTAGATGCAAATGATGAGTTGCGAAACATGTCCTCAAAATAGGTACGAAAGTGAAGCAGATGTGTAAAAAATACGACTCATCTAAAATTTAATAATCAGTTTTTCTTGTTTTTTTCTTCATTCCACCGACTGCCATTTATGAGATTTCCCCCTCCTCTCTTTCATTTGTCTGTTTATCACTTCCCCTCCATCAATACATGCTGCATTTATTTCAAGCGTTTTCTGGACATTCAATCGGAAATCAAAGTCAGTTATGTTTAGTCTGATTTATATACATTCCGTTTGTATGTTTGCTGAATTGAATAGATTGTTGTGTCGCACAATTTGCACATTTCAAGAGGCAAAGTTAAAGGAGCAATACATTGCATGTTCGAAGTTGTGTTTTTTTTTTTTTTCCTTTTTGAAAGCTATTGTTTGAAGTTGTTTTTTAGTGAACAACATGTAAACAAACAATTCACTGTAAACATTTGATGAAATGCATGAGTTTTAACATTATGTTAAAACTTTTCACTTAATCTAGGAATTGCATATTTTTAAAAAATGCTTACAGAATCGAATATTGAAAGACCATCATGACCTCCAAGGGCATAGATAAATCCTTCAAATGCCACAACACCTCCGGCACTTCTGTGTTTGATCATGCTAGCTACGATTGTCCATTCATCCTTATCTGGCTGGTAACATTCAACTGTGTTCAGAGATGTAATACCATCATAGCCTCCACAAACATAGAGGCAGTCATTAAGAGCTGCCGCACCTACAGCACTGCAACAAATAATTCATGTAGATCAGAAATATATTGACAATTTCATTGTTAAATTAATGAAAGCACCTGCTTGTTTGTATAACAAAATAGTTCTCTTATACTAATTTCTTAAACAGATGCACTGAGGTTAAGATTTTACAAGGTAAACTTAATATATCTGATTATCAATATTTCTAAGACGTGTTGCTGTAATGTATTAGAGGTTTTTCAAACTCCTTGAATGTTCACAGTAATGTTAACAAACCAATATACAAAAGATAGGCAAAAAATATTAACAATAAATTGAACAAAAAGAAAGGAATCATTGTGAATTGTAAAGTCATAAACTCATGAGGTGCTTGATATAGAATAAAAGCTGACAGCTTTTAAAATTCCATGATATTTACACTATTTAGTTACACTATGAAGCAGTTTTCTTACAGTTATGAGCATATGGATTTTAAAATTAACATAGGTTAATTAATAAAGGTGTGACCTTCACTGTTACTTCTAGCTTGTTCGTTTGGAAGCAATAGAGGATTTTGTATCTTTTAGCTATAAATTTATACTGAGTTCAACTGAGACATTCTGTACTTCACATACAATAAATTTTCTTTCAATACATTTTTCTCCGAAAGAAAATTTGTGGTATGTGAAGTACAGAGTGTCTCAGTCGACTCGCAGTATAATTTTAATATTTCATATATTACTACATTACTTCACAGTGTTAATTTCAATTTACCTTTCAAATTACCCATAGCTATTTTAGTTAATTGATAGAAATTGATCATTTCTTCACACTAGCCGTATATAGGCTAAGGTTGTTGATAGAGTAAACATGAAAAATTCAATGCTATGGCCGGGATTTAAACCACGAATCTCCTGGTGTCCGTCCAGTCACTCTAACCCATTGAGCTAACATAGCCAACGTGCCATCCTGACATTTAATTCTCCATTTGACTCATATTTAATGGCACATTGGCCATGGTAGCTCAATGGGTTAGAGCGACTGGACGGACACCAGGAGATTCGTGGTTCAAATCCCGGCCATGACATTGAATTTTTCATGTTGACTCTATCTACCCATAGCTATGTTCGTGTGTTTATCCTTAGGTACTGTATAGTTCATAAAGTCTGTCATTCTTTTGGATTTATTTTAAGTAAAAAAAACACATACTTCAGAAGTGGATGCCCATCTAAATGTACTCAACGTGAGACAAGAATGAACAATAAATTAAAGAATATACTCATTTTTACTCCCCTAAATATGAGTGCATATTTTCAGTCATTACAAGTTTATTTTCAAAATAAGTAGGTACTTGAATGGTTGTAGTTAGTTGAAAAAGTGAAGTGTATATGTTACACACTTATTTTTATTCATATGACTCATTTCAAGAATTAGGAATTCATATTTCAAGAATTAGAACTCTAAGTTTTCCTGCTTTGCTACTACAAATTTATATGCTTTCCCAGATTTGCTGGCATTCAGTAACCTTCAGAATCACTACATATACAATATAAAAATTAACAAGGGAACTATCACTATGCTCACACCTGTATGTGCTTGAGAGTTTGATAACATCATCTCTGCTCTATGTGGGGCCTGAGTACCAAAATCAGGGGCAGAGTATAGCTGGAAGTACCCGAAAATGAGTCCAGAAAACATAGCAACATATAGACATAATAACACAGCATTGTATGGGAGGGATTGTTTACCCCTGACAGACAGCGGTCTACTGGTACAGAGCTGATTAGGCATGTTCAGCAACTACTTGTAAGTGCTCGAATGCAGCACTTTCCAGGATTCAGTTATGGGTATTATGGTTCTACTCCGCAGCAGATTTTGGTGCACATGGTTTATATACAGCAGGCATTATACCATCAAATTTTCAGGTGTGTAGCGGTGTGAGTACAGTGATAGGTCCCTTGTCAGTGCTGTAAGTTTAGATGATGATTCTATAACACATACGGACAATATTTCATGTGGCAGCTGAAAGGTCCAGTCATAATGATATAAAATAGTACTGCTGATTTTCTAACCTTCTTTTGCAATGCATTGGTGAGACTCGACTCCATACTCGTTTTAGTGGGTCGAAGACTTCCACAGTGGACAGACGTTCACTACCGTTATAGCCTCCAAAAGCATAAAGTCTATTCCGCATTACAGCAACCCCAACTCTGCTACGAAGCATGCTCATAGCTTCTGCTAGTTGCCAGCGGCCAACAATTGGATCATAAACTTCAACTGTACTCAAGGAATCACCTGCAACAGCATATCATGTAAATAATTTTAATTCTTTTCTTGTTAGGCCTCAAATAAAGTTCTAACTCTGGGAAATGCTGAGGAATGGAAAGCTTAATGAATATGGAAATCTGAATACTGCATAAAAGAGCAGTTCTATTAGATGGAATTGTTTCTCCAACAAGTTAATTACAACAACTTTTTAAAAATTGCCTTTTTTCAAGGAAAAAAAAGAGAGAGAATACGCAGGTACCCTTTTCAGTTAGTGATGTTTATTGTTTCTAATTCCAACTCATCTTTATAAAATAAAATTTCTGTTGTGTTTATGTAATTTTTCAACTCCACACCCCCACCTGGACAATTTGATTGCAGTGAGTTTTTTGATGCACATAAGGCCTTTTGATAGTTTCTTATCTTCTAGGCACACGATAAAGCTGAAGTCATTGGTATTTGAATAGGATAGATTTATTTGTGTTTAAGAGTATAAAATGCATACATTTTGCCAAAACATGACCAATTTCAAAGGGAACGCTCTCCTTTACTGCTGAGTTGTAACGATTAGCCAACATCAGGTGACCCTCATAAACAGGGCAAGAGACAATGTAGCCAGTCTTCTGGTTCACCTAGTTCCTGCTTGTAATTCCAAACCCCAAAGTAATGTCACCCTTGACAGAGGATTGGGACAGAAATGTCACATTTTGGAATAGAGGGGGAGGAGGGAGGGAGGGAGAGAGGAAGGAAAGGAGTATAGATGATAAGACATGGAAGTGACTTTGGCGAGTTTAAGTTCAAAGATTGACAAGTAGCCTGCATCATAAATAATAAAACAGGTTAAAGATAATTAACTTGCTAATGGACTTGAACAAGGAATTATATCTTTCATGATATTTAGAGGAATATCTAACCAAAAAAGGCTGTAAATTAGGTCAAATTCATTTGAACCACTAAGTTATTCTATCAAATGAATAATTATATGAGCATATAATTAAAAAATTAAAGAAGATAATATACTACAAACAAAAGGAAAACTATGTTAAAATTTACATAGAAGCACAATAAGAATCAATACAGTGTCAAGACAATCCTCTGTAGCAACGTTTAGACTTCTAATAGGCCATGACTGTCTCAATAAACATTTTAGACTGGCATAGTGAAATTTCCTCTGTGTCCTTTCTGTGACATGGATGGAAACCACCTACTCAGCTGCCCAACCTTTAGTCAATGTACTAACATATGTAGCATCAAAATACTGGAGTACTTCATTGCCAATTGCTTTACATTACACACCAATCATATTTAGAGGAATTAACGTGACGTGCAAATTAATTCATAAAACTATTTGTAGTTGGTTTTACAAAGTAATTACAAATTTTGAAATTTCAGGTGACAATAGTTTAAACTGTAAATTCATGAATCCCACACCAGATAATGCTATAGTTAGCCAGGGAATAAGATCATAATCACTGGTTGGCCGAACAGCAACCAAAAATGGGGGCAATAGATGCTCAAAATGTGTCTTGCAAATAATTTTGTAAGTAGAGCAATTTATCATTTATTAATTTTCCATAGTTTAATGCTATGGGCTATTTTGCATAAGTGCACTAATTGGAAGTCTAAGTTCTTTTTAATATGGAGTAATTAAACTGACTTGTGTGAAACAAACACAAGAAATGGCTAGACAACACTTTCAACACTAAAAGAAAAAGGAGCCTTGCTCCTTAGAATGCAAAATCATGATAAAAGGAATTTCTCAGAAAAGTGAATCTAGTGCCTTTTAACAACAACAAATTCAATAAAACTGTAACACTAAGCAACACATTCCTGATAGTTTGAGCATGCAGATTAAAGACATCTGAATGGCAATGGATTCCAACAAACTCTGACTTCCTATGCAATTCAGGCATTTCAACAACCTTCTGATTTCATCAGTTCCCATCACATATGTATGGATATGGATATATACGGATATGTATCCTGACAGACTTAGGGACAAAAATAAAGTGTGAAATATTGGTCTATAAATTGCATTACAGCTTGAACAAGCTGACCAGCACAAATGCACATTGTGGTGGTTATTTCTGAATGAATTATCCTCATTTCTGAATGAATGAATTGTCCTCTTTTTTATTAACACTGCTACTTCATTTGACAAAACACTTTGAAATAATGGCTGAAACATTTTACCGACCAAGGTTGTGTTTATGCAACAGAATGGCAATTTGGATTCCAAGAAAAGAAATCAACAATAAATGCAATAAATAAAGTAAATAGTATTATAATTAATGCTTTAAATAACCATGAACGAGTAATAGCTATATTTTTAGATTTATCAAAAGCGTTTGATTGTGTGGATATAGATATACTTACAAGTAAATTAGAAAATCATGGAGTTCGAGGATTAGCGCAAAAGTGGATAGTGTCATATTTGAAAAACAGAACACAGTGTGTGGAAATAAGCCATAGAAATGGCTCGGGTATGATAAAGAAAGTTAGATCATATTTTCAATCAGTTAAACAAGGAGTACCACAGGGTTCTAAACTAGGACCATTTTTATTTTTAGCCTATGTGAATGATATTTTTGAAATAATACTAAGAAATGGAGGTTGGGGAATTGGATATGCAGATGACATGACAATAATAATTAGAGGCAAGTCAGCAATGCAGGTGGAAAAGAAAGCAATGAAATTAATTAAAATAATAAAACTACACTATTTAAACCTAAATATGATTCTAAACGCACACAAAACAGAATGGATAAATTTTGAATTAGGAAATTATAGTAAAAATGATATAAACATTACAATAGATGGTGAAACAATACCGGAAGTTCAGCACACTAAAATTTTAGGTGTAATAATAGACAAAACAATTAAACTGGAAGCCATATATATCTCATATAACTAAAAAGTTAAATAAAGGTATATTTATAATGAAACAAGTAGGAAAAAATATGGATTATGAAACTTTAAAACAAGTATACTATGCATTTATATACTCGCACATAAAATATGGGATAACTTTATGGGGAAACATCACAGCAACAGATGTAAAAAAAGTACAAAAAAAAAAGCAATTCGAATAATGGCAAAAATAAATAGCAGACAGACATGCAAATTAAAGTTTCAAGAGTTTGGTATTTTAACTGTTCCATGCATATATATATGAAACAATAAAAATTATTTTACAAGGAAAAGAAGAACCAAAAAATCATGGTATACATAATTATACTCTAAGAAATAATTACGACTATTTTAGATCAGTGTATAGGGGAACTCTAAACAACCGCTGCAGTAAAAGCATGGGTAAAGAACTATATAATAAGTTACCAGAAGAAATTAAAATAATTAATAAAATGGAATATAAACTGAAAGCAATAAAAACATTCTTAATAACAAACGCATTCTATAGTCTGGAAGAATTTAAGTATAGAGAGGTGTAAAAAGATAAAAATATGTATGTATATATGTATATAAAATTGTAATTGACGTGTCCTTTAAATCATTGTATGCAAAGGATAAATAAAAGTATCTTATCTTATCTTAACAAACATGGAGCTTCTGTTATCTTCCACAAAACTTACTAATCCAAATAAAAACCTTCAGTGCAATAGTTTTTAAGCACTTTTCAAAATTTTTCATTTGGGATATTTCACATATATGAGGTACATCCAGAAAGTAAGTTCTGTTTGGTAATAAAATTAAATTGTGTACAGATACAGAAAAATTATTTATTGCACAAAATTCTACAACTCTTAAATTACTTTTCCACATAACTGCCGAAATTTTGCAGGCATTTATCATAGCGAGACCCAAGTTTTTGTATATCTTCTTCATAGAAGTGTGCCGCCTGTGTCTTCAACCAGTTGGAAACACTTTCTTTCAGCTCTTTGTCATTGTTGAAGTGTTGACCGCCAGGAAAAGATTTGAGATGCAAAAACAGATAAGTCACTAGGAGTGAAGTCAGGGCTGTATGGGGGGTGGTCAAACGTGTCCCAGCCAAATCCCTGTAGGATGTTTTTCGTCGCATTTGCAGTGTGTGGTCGTGCGTTGTCGTGAAGAAACACAACACCTTTTGACAGTCGATAAATTTCAATTGGTTTCACTTTCCTATCATTCAGAAAATGAATCACAGATCTGATTTCACAAGTGGTGGGATTTTCAATCAACACTGACATTGTAAACAAGCACAACAAAGCGTACGTGGCTGACAGCGATCTCACAATGGCACACGTTTCTTCTCCTTGATACAGAGCGTCTACCGCGCATGTGGGGAACTGCGATCGCAGCACTGCAGCAGAGATAAATTGAAACAGAACTTACTTTCTGGATGCCCCTTGTACGTTTTTACTACTCATAATTATTAGCCTTAATTACACTGTAATAATCTGAAAAGAAGCGAGCGACTTAAATACAAGTGTATCCAACCATTTTTAGTAATAGAAAATGGTGCATACACATATCTCCACTTATTAAGCTATTATTTACATATATGTATATGTTTTTTTAAAATCCAGTTTGCATTTCAATGCTTTTTAGCATTTTTAACAATGCTGTTTAGCAAAATTAGCTTTGTACTCTAATTTGGGAGTATATTTAATTAGCAGTTGATGCACACACTTGCCACATGCTTTTGTTTACAGTTTGACTCCTAAGGTCATTGTGACTATAAATTTATAGTTTTGTTCCAAGGTGTCAATGAGTATCTGCACTAGTTTTGTGTACAGGAGTACAAGTGCAAATTGAAACTGTAAACCAAATGACTGTTACATTACCCGCATTATGTGTGAAACGATGAAGTTACTTATATAGAGACTATTTCACACATGAAGAAGTAATTTACCTGATTTTGTGAGGCCTCCTACAGCAAAAATATGTCCCATTATGTAGTTGCAGCACCTTGGTCGAGTACGGAAGCTCTGAAGCAAGGGTCGCCGTTCAGGCATAAGTAGGTAATCTCTTGCTTCATCTAACAAATCCCTGGAATTACATCATATAACACCATTTAAATCTGGAAAATTACTATAAATTTTATTTACACCTTCATTCATTACCTTAAAATTATCTGATTTGCCTATTAATAACACAGTTTACACAATTACAGTGTTCTTTTAAACTTCATCACCTACAGCCAAGTTATTCTCTCCAATCCTGAAAGAGATACAACATCAAAACTACTTCCTCTTCTTATAGTTATACATATTAAATTACAATGATAATAATCACATAGCTCATCATAAGAGATGTTGGAAATTCTGTCCATCTCTATCTAAAGATTTCTAGCATCTTCTCAGGAAATTTGCATTCACAATCAAGGGCTCAATGTCCAAAATTGAGTGAATTTCTCATCTTATGTTGTGTGTAGTGTTTAATGCCCGCTTTTACTACATAGAGCATCACAGGCAGTGACACTGATGATACATAAGATGAAGATGGAGCACCGGTGGAATGAGATGGCGGGAAAAACCGGAGATACCGGAGAAAACACGCCCCAGTGCCGTGTTGTTCACCACAAATCTCACTTTGCGGTCGCCTGGGATCGAACCCAGGCCACCTTGGTGAGAGCCAAGTGGTCTAACCACTGAGCCACGGCATGGCCATATCTTATGTTGTCTTTTAGTTCCTCCAATGTATGGTAATATGTTATATACACTTTATTTTTCAAGCTCCCTCCTACCTCAGGGAATTGCTGTAATTAATTAAAAGTCTTAGTTAAAAATATTAAAAAAGTTAATTAAATTTAACAACTCCAGTTGTATGTGTGGTGTAAATCTTGCAGGAAAAATTCAGACTGAAATACTCAATATTGGCTAACTGTTCAAAAACTGGTATATGACATTCCTGTATCTTTGCATTTATTGTTTCTTCATAATATTAAATCCTATTACTCTGCATGCGTTCAATGTACATCTTCTTCTTAGCTTCCCTAATTATATCACTATCATGGTGTTAGGGGACTCTTGGTCCTCTACCCCTCTTAATTCAATATACATCTCACACCAATTTTTGTATCATCAAAGGGGATCTCTGTGTGTAAAATCAGGTTTCTCTGACCTCTAATATCTGTTATTTTGAAACAAAACATATGCATTTAAATGGAATCAAGTTTCTTCAGAGAAGAATATTAACTGTAATTACTCCAGCACTGACAATTCAATGTTTAATTACAGAACTCTGATGATCATGTGCCAGCAATTCTGGACTGGCAAATCTGTATGGCTTTAATTTTGTAAGTTTGGTGGTTTGGCTTGCCATGCTCAGCTAACCAAAATACCTGTTTCCTATACAAGCCACTTTTGGGATTTTTGAAAAGATTATTCCAGACGTTCACCAATTCCATCCAGTTTTTGCTGAGTAAGAACTGACTTTTGCTTTGGATCCTTTTTCCCCTCAATTTTCCCACAAATCTTTACAACATTTCTCTGTATACACTAAAAAATTGTGCTTTAAATAATCTTTTAACTCCATATAAGAGTTTGTTATCAAATATGTATCTTAGATACAAGTCCTATTTGTTTCAAGGCATTATGAAAAATTATGCAATCACGAATAACACTTGTAATTTAATTATCATTTAAAGATTATAAATATATATGTATACACGGAAGGAAATAACTTGTCACTGATAAACTTATAACTAACTAGCTGACCCAGTGAGCTTCGTACTGCCAATAAAAGTTGTCTCAACTTCTGTATATAAATAAATCAAATTCGGATTAGTTATTTATTTATTCTGCAATTAGAGATGAAGTTTAAATACAATACAATTACAATTAAGTTAACCAATTTAAAGCTTTCTGTAAATATTTTTTCTCTTTTATATGGTGTGTAAATATATAAAGGTGATGGTTTTCTGACGCACGAGTGTGTGTGGTGTTTTAGGGCCCGTCGACAGCAAGGTCATTTAACATGCAACATATAATTGTCCATGAGAGAAACAGGGAAACTCCAAGTTGACTCCGCAAACATCCAACGACTGCCCTTGTGATTTATTATGGTCATCACAAAGGCCAAATGCACGGGAAATTGTAAATGTATAAAACCTAATGGTAAATCTGCTGGAATCATCAGAATACGCGGGATCAAGATATCTTCTACTTTGTATTTTCACTTGATTGTTGCCTCACTGACGTTAATCATTAGCTTTTTCACAGTCTCATTCCATTACACAGTCGTGGTTGGTTAATGCTATGCAGCATGATCACAACTGCTCCTCCTTTTAGGGATCTAGGCAATTCTAATGAATTTAAAACTCTGTGGAATGGTTGACTATGTTATCCTGTTCATAACTGTGTCAACTGATTTTTATGAAGACAACTCCCCTGGAAGAAATAGACACTCTAGAATGCAATTCTGACATGCCAACACGACTATTAGCATATCTGCATCTTGCTGTTCATCAGTGCGGTCAGTATGTAACATATCTCATCGCAAATTTGATTGACTTCTACGACTAAATCAGGTAGTCTTCTCCTTGGCGTAGTAAAAAAGTTTCTGCGAACTTCACAATATCACAAAGGAATTCAATTAATTTTGTGTCAATTTAATTCACATTCACAAATTAAAATTATAAAGAAGGTATCCAAGGATTCATCAATATTTGACAAAAATTGTTATTATAGTGCATTCAAAAATTAATTTTGTGTCTAATCTTCGAAAGGTATGCTACATAAAAAAATTTCAATTTTGATAACAAACATTATTTAGTAAAATATGGTAAGTGAAATAGCTTTGAAGACTTTGGCAAGGAGTGGAATATTTTTCTACTTTGTAATGCTTTTGTTTGTCTAAAATAAAAGAACGTGTATGTGTTCCGTAAAAGTTTGTGTGTGTACTTTTATATTTAGTTAATAACCCGGTCCATTATCCCCTCAGGTTTTATTTTCTCACGTTTTAAACCTTCCTTGGACTTATACAAATATTTCAAAACCAAAATTAGGTAAATTGGATCAGCCATTCTCAAGTTTTTGTGAGACTAACAAACATCAGTTCATTTTTATATTTATAGATTAGCACTGTTTAGAACTAGTACATTTATAAGCATGGAACACAAATGAAGCATACTAGACAATGGTTTCAGTAAAACTGCTGTTTAATCACTTTATGCTGTTGTGAACCACAAACAAGCTCAATGCATTCATTGTGTATGGGCATCTTAGATATATATCTGCTGCTGTGCATTCTATAATGCAGTGACCTTAGTATGAGGGGAAAAAGCACTGTATTAATAAAGAATATTCTCATAATTATGGAGTTGATTATTCAGTATAATGCAACAATTTCTTTCACATCAGACCTCTGTTTCCAATATTTTGGATTCACTGTTCTGACCTGTTGTTGTGTTGTTTTAGGTGGCTGCTCTTTTTATTTTGCCCTGCAAGATTACACGCAAGTTTAAACACTCAAGATAAATGTATAGTGAGCTATATGGACACAACTTTACATGGGCTTTGCGAAAGGAATGTTTGATATTTTACATATCTTTAAGAAATCTGTAAAGACTTTTTCTTCTGTATCTTTGCTTGATTTACCACTGCTGAAATTTAATTAGGTTAGTATGTTCTTGCGAGTCCAGTATATGTACAGTCTGTTCAGATGTAATCATGTCTTCTGGACAGCAACATGTCATACATCACCAGGTGCAATATATATCATATAGACACATGCAGCTTCCAATTGCTCTATTTGGGTTTTGTAACTTACTGTACATCACTTATTAATATTTCACTCTTCTAATCGACCTGATAAGACCCAATAAGAGACGATCACAGCGCTGGTCACCTGAAGGTCGATATGCCTCAATGCTCTGTTGAGTAATAACTAAATATTTCGAGATTTAACTGTATTGGAACACCACAGTGAAGCGAAAAATTATTAATTTTTAGATGAGTCGTATTTATTACACATCTGCTTCACTTTCGTACCTATTTTGAGGATATGTTTCGCAAATCATCGTTCGCATAAGAGCCGTAGATGCAAACGATGATTTGCGAAACATGTCCTCAAAATAGGTACGAAAGTGAAGCAGATGTGTAATAAATACGACTCATCTAAAAATTAATAACTAAATATTTGTTTGCTAAAATCATAGTACCTATATGTCTCAATGCTATAACTATAGTCTTTGAGCTCAAACATGGTGTTGCTGTGACTCAAAGTAGCCCCAGATTCTGCCATTATGCACTAAATGCACATGACGCACAAAAAGCTTGCACACTTATCCATCTGTGAATATTAAAAATGTTTAATCTACTGCAGCTTAATGGATAAACAAAATCCAAGTGATATGCCATACAGAAATACTATGTGCCCTCAGCTTTAGGAGTCAACTTTAAACATAGGAGTTATCCTTCTACCTAATTCAAACATCACAACATTAATATAAAGACAGTCACTGCATCAACGTACTTATTTCTTGCATGTGCTTGATAAAAGTATAATCATCAGAGAATTTATGAAGACACAAGTAGCCTTTTAAAATGCAGAACTTATTTGTGCTATAAAAAGAGATTGTGATCTTGGAGGGAGCTAATAAGCGAAGACTAGATGTGAGATCATGTAATGGGAACTTCAATCACATTTATTTTGCATTTACAGTACTAGGCTTTGTAAAAGGCATGAAATTATTGTAATTACAGAGAAGTTTCCCACCAGTCAGGAATTAAATTCAGAAACCTAAGGATTGAAAGATAGTATGCAGTTCACAAGACAAAAGGTGAATGCCTTTTTATTATTATTATTTATGTGCATTGTACAGATAAACAGAATATTTTCTAACCTGCATTCATGAGAGGTTCTGATGAGTTCTTCTACTGCAACTCTGTCGGCCAAGTAATGAGGAGTAAGCAAAGGCATCCTTACTGATGCTAAGAGACGAGGCAGTTCTTGTTTACGTGTATCTGGATCCTTTTTCACCCATCTCATAACTGCTTCAAATACCTACATAGCATTATCAGCCTTAACTATAGTAAACTATAATGGTCCTAGGTAAAAGGAACAAATTAAAAATATCATTTAATTATTACACAATCTAATAGAATATTTGATTAAATTCAAATTGCTGTCTTGCTTCACAGTGTTACTGTAAATAATGAAATTAAAGATAGCAATGTGAACCAAAATTAAAGATCTAATTGAATCAGATAGAGAAAACATAATTGTTTTATAACTTCCAGGACACTTTGGCTGTCACAAGAAAAGCTTAATGACATCTTAAAATAGAATGCATTTATTGTCATTATAAATGATTTAATGTATAATACTCCAGTTGACTTGTGATGTATGTTGATGTCATGATATGCCAATATGAAAAATTTAAAATGAGACATTAAACACATTTTTTGGAAAATAAAAGGATGGTTCACTACGAATGATAAAGTGTTGTACTAGTTTTTACATTGATATCTATAAATAAAGAAGTAAAATAAAAGAGTGTAAATCTGCTTGGTATCTTTCAGGAAACAACTTTATCTTAAGCTCATCATGAGGAATACTATATTTACTAAGAAATTTAGTAATTATTGCATCTAATGTATATGCTGAAAAAAATCACTTATTTTCCTATTTTCACAGCGTCATCAAGCTATGGGCTCTTAATTTGGGACTATAATACATGTATTAATGAGGTATTTCACTTCAGAATAAAGCAATCAGAATTTTAACAAGGTCAGCTAATCATTGTAGACCACTATTTAAAAAGAAAAAATGATGACTGCTACATTCCTGTACATACTTGATGTGCTAAATTTTCTCAAAAATAACTGTAATATACATTTGATATTCAAAATCATCTGAATACTTGTAATACCAGACAGCAAGACAAATTCGATGGTCCTTTCAGAAGCCTTACAATAACAAGAATCATCCAATTATGGCTATTAAAACAGCTAATCAATTTCTACTTAATACATTTCATTTTATAACAATGCAAAAAAGTGTTATCTCCAATTCTTTCATTAATAAGGCTTTTCATTTGATGACAAATTTTTCACAGTGAAATTTATTTAAAATTGTAATTTTTTTGTTGTATTTTATGCTCTTATATTAACAATGTTAACTGAAAAATTGTACATTTGTAAATTCATATTATGCTAAGTTCTAATATAAACCTGGGCATAAAAGTAAGAATAATGAGTGCGAGCAAAATAATACTTTTGAAATCCTTTTACCAAAGACATCAAAAGAGAGCTGGGTGCTTGCACTTAAGATCATTACAGAATGGCAAATTAAATGGGCAACACACAAAGTTTTCTCATTTAAGGCTCCTGGCAAGAATGGAATCCTTCCAGTATTGCTTCAGAAAGGATCTGAATCACTGAATGTGCTACTATGTAATCTCTTCAGGACTTTTACAGCTTATAATTATATATATAGGCCAATCTGTCTTGCACAGTTTCTACCACCTGAAAAGTGGTACAACCTTCCAGCAACACCTTCACTGAAAGCACAGTTTCTATTTAAAACTGGAGAAACAGTGTTTGAAAGGTTTATATGAGAAGGGATACTTCTGGTGAATCCTCTTCATTGTTACCAACATACTTACACAAGATTGTGTATTACAGCCTTGTACAACTTGGCGAGCAGGCTTGAAGACTCAACAGCCAGAATGAAATAATACTTCCTTGAACATGGGAGCATTTAACAACTCCATTTAAATTGTAGAAATTGCAGAAAGAAATTGCACTTAGTACATCCTTGGATATAGGAGCATTTAACAACACCATTTAAATTAACTACCCTCTGCAATGTTGTGGCTCCTTGGGACGGCTGCCCTGTGTCTCCTCTTGCCTCATCCTCCCTCCCAGGTGTGCTGCACTTATTGACAATAGACCAGTCTGAATTCCCTCCACAGCATGCTTTTTCCACTACTGCCATAATCTAGCTTCTAACTTGGCACAAATAAACACTAACTCTAGTGAATAAAATATGACCACACATAACTATGCACTCTTAATATTAATTAAAAGGTTACCTTCATTAAAAAATATTATCAATAGTAAAAAAACACACAAATTGTAAAGAATAAAAAAAACCAATAAATAGAATAACACTTAAGCCTTCAATGAAAAATATATGAGAATGAATTTTATATGCTAATAATTGCTTATTTACCTGTTCCTCTGATGCAATATGGAGTTCATCCCACTGTACAATATGGAGAAGATCTGAACAATTTAACGCCAGGTATTCTTCTGACATAGAAACATCATGGAAATGTTGCTGCACATATTTGTCAGCTGCCTCTACAAGTGGTGCACATCCCAAGGTGTCAGCAAAGGAGCGAATTCCCAAGACATTATTAGGATGAAATCTGAAAAGTACACCATGTTGTGAATAACTCATAATCATCATAACAGTACCTTTATTTCTTAGAACTGGTTTTGTCAACCAAATTTAAAAGTACTTTGACACCCTATTTGTTTGCATTATGTTGAATTTTTAGCACGATGTTAAAATTCTACGCATTTCATCAAACTTTCACAATTTATTAATTACCATCTTGTAATATGAACAAGAACTTAAAAAGTAGCTTTCGAGAAGACAGTGACCAAATTACATGACTTTTGAATGCCCTCCAATACACTTCTGCTTCCAAAGACTGCACACTCTGTAATAGAAGCAAATATTGACATGTTATTTTCCTGATTGAGGTTAGGATGGCTAAGTCAACTGAAAAATCTAGAGGCAAAAAAGCTAAATGTTTCACTGTTTGAAATGCATCAATTATAGAATGTTTTGCTACTTATAGAGGTACTATTATCAAGTGCACCGAGCAGGACGGCTCAGGCGGTTTTGTCTGTGGCCCACATTCAGGAGACCCGGGTTCGATCCCCGTGGCCAACCTATCTGACCCATGGGCTTTTTTCAGGGGTTTTCTTGGGTTGCTAGGCGAATGCTGGGTAGGTTAATTACATATCCCAAATTTCCTGTCTCTCTATTTCATCTCCATTATCATTTCACATCATCTCTCATCCGGTGTCTCATTCAGGGTACGAAGTGTCGGCAGGTGTCTCGGCAGAGCATGGCCGGATGATATGCTCTAAGGAAAACTACTTCCTCCTAATGTAGATTGGTTGCTGGTCTTCAAACCTGCTGCTGGGACCGTTTCAGACTCAGCTTGGGACCATTTCGGACTTAGCAGTAGGGGGTATGTCCGCTGTCCTGGCCTGCACAGGGAGATCTCTATCTCAGTAAAATGTAGGGGCCCTGCCCTCTGCACTGCCGTCGCTCCTTGGGCGAGTAATTTAATTGAAATGTAAGGGCTTCTTTTACGCTCAGTAAGCAACTGCAACAATTTTATGCTATAATGAAATGCAGCACCAAAAATGCCAGGTATGAAAAGTGTTCAGAAGACTGTGGCTCGTCCGATATGACGTGATGTTGGAGGACGTAAATAACATTACATTAACTACACTAAAACTACATTAAAACTAAAGTGGATGAAGGTGTGTTATACTGATTAAGGATTAAGTAGACGTCAACATAAATATTGACTGTATTTTGAAGAAATTTCTTTGGAAACCTTCCAGATAAACTTACAAATATACGCTTTGGAAATACCAACATTATCACTTACCATTAAATGAAAATGGCAGTAGCATGAAGTCTCAAAGTAATTAACACTCACAGATCGGAGAAAGAGGCATGTGTCTATTGAAAAAATACTAATCTCTCATGTTTTCTGAAAAAGTCATGTTCATGATTGCTTTGGACAGCCTGTATTGCTTTAAAAGTTCCTGCTTTTACATTTTCAAACTTATTAAGATGCATGGTTCTTCTTCCATTTGGAAAAATACAGTAAAACCTGGTTAGTCAGAAATCTGTCTTAAAAGAAATATTTCATGGTTCCATGAATTTAGGGGTGAAAAAAAATGCTAAATTTCCTTAATTAAATGGAAACTTTGTTACCCGGACGACGAAAATCAAAGTATGCATTTTAATGGAAAATTTCCAGTTCCGGAATACAGAATTTAGAAAATTTTCAGGCACCCAATAAAAATGTGCATTGTCTGCTCTAAGTACATGATGTTTCAGTTGTAACATAACCATATTACTACTACCTGACCTATCTAGGAAAGGGGGTTGTGCTAATGACAGTACAAATAATGAAAAATCTGTCACATTAATTCTTCACTGCATAGTTAACAATAAGAACGGCTGACTGTCTTTCCTTTCCAATTCCTGCTCTAATGACTTGTCAGATAGCATAACAGTACAACTCTAAACTTAGACAGATGATGGTTTATTTGTTATAGTCAACATTGGCTTCAAAAACAAGTATTGTACTAGATCTTAAGACAAGAGTAAAAGTGATTTATGCTAGTGAAAGAGATAAATTGAGTGTAAAGCAGGTCATAAAGATGTTAAATGTAGTCAATACTCAAGTTTACAAGTTTCTAAAGAAGAAAAGGGAAATTCTGAAGTGGCAGGAAAATTATGCTAATGGGAAAATAAAGAGAGAACTTAAGAAAACTGAAAATCAGGACATTAATGAAATAGTGCGGGGGAGCTTTGTTAGGGTTAGAGTAAAAAAAAAAAAAAAAAAAAAAAAAAAAAAATGCATGCACGCACACACACACTCAAAGCATCTGATGGATAGTTGGAGAGTTTCAGCAAAAGACTTTAGATATAGCTTAACAAACTCTGTGGTGAATCCAATGACATTAACACTGAAACCATCACTGATTAGATTGCTAAACTACCTTCAATAATAATAAAAAAATACAAACTTGAAAACATAGCAAATAGCGATGAGACAGGATTATGCTTCTGTACGTAATCAAATAAGTCATTGTGTTTAAAAGGTGAGAAATGTTCATGAGGAAAATTGTCTTTAACAGAAATTTTCGAGAGTCCCATTCAATTCCACTGAACACAGGTTTCACTGTATTAAGAATGCAGCAAATTCAAATCAGAAAATTGGTTTGGAGCAGCCATTTTCCAACCTCTAACATTTGTTAAATGCCTTAACACAATGTTTAAAGTTATGTTAAAATTTAGCATCAGTTGGTAAAACCAAAACTTAAGATGATAAATGCAGCTCCTACGGCTCTAGCACTGCAATTGTTCACACTCAGGAAGAAATGAAAACTTAAGTACATAAAATCCTTCACTACTTAAAATACAAGATAAAAAATATGTTGGAGTCTTATGGATTCAAGTTTTATTAGGTTCTGGAAAAGTAATTTAATGAGTCTTCACAGAAGTTGTAAATATACTATGCACATATAAGGATTTTATTACCTTCTTTTGAGGAAGTCTGCACAAGCATCTCTCACTTTCTGTAGCTGCAGGAAAGATGCTCCTACCATTATGCTCTGTACATTATTGTTATCCAATATCACCTTTCCGCTGTATGCAAAGTTGATGAGAGCTTCCAAAGCACTAAAACATGCAGAAAACTAAACAATAAACTTCAAAATATTCCAATATTGTTAAATATTTATATTTATTTAATGATCTCTTTATGCAAGAATGGATATCTTATTGTTAATTTTAGCAAAGTACAAACATAAAAAATCACATATTTAAAAATGTCTAGCAGTACTATACCAAGGTTACCCCAAACCTAAACCTTCAGGAGGTGTACAATCTAAATGTACACAAATGTGAGACAAATTAGCTATGAAAGCTCTTATGAGATGTTTATACCAAGTTACACATTTGCCAATAAACTGGCTATAAAGATTATATGAGGCACTACAAGTCAGAGAAGACATAGAATAAAATCCGGAGATCATCAATTGGACGGTCAAAGAGATTGTATTGTTGGGAAAAAAAAGCTATTAGTAGTTGGTTTTTTTAATACTTTCTCACTTATATTTTATATTTTTAGGGACTAGTTTCGGAAGCCATTGCCTCCATTATCAACCTTTTCCCTTTTTAGTACAATTTTATTTCCTAAGTATTTCTATTCCTACTATGTTTATTCTTTTGAATTTCTAACACTTTTTTCTCTGCTTCTTTTTGAGCTTTACTATTTTTATCAAATTTCACTACTTTTTTTTATGAAATTGGGAACTACTTTTTTACTGATGCACAAGTTTATAAACCTTATGTTGGCTGCAATTCTCTGCCTTTTTTCTTGTAATTTTGAGAACAGTTTTACATTTTGCTTATTTTCCAAAAGTAAAAGTTCAGATCTTACCTTTGTTCATATCCATTTTCCCGTATTTTTTCCACCCTTTAGCCTTGGATTTTCTTTTTCCTTAAGACTTTTAGCCTAATCAATTATGCATGATAGGAGGAATTTAGTAACAGTGACATCAAAATTAACTGAAAAAAAACTATTTGTAGTTGGTTTTTTTAATACTTCGTCACTTACATTTTATATTTTTGAGGGACTAGTTTCAGAAGCCATTGCCTCCATTATCAACCTCTTTCCCTTATTGAATGTAAGTGATGAAGTATTAAAAAAACCAACTACAAATAGCTTTTTCCAATTAATTTTGATGTAACTGTTACTAAATTCCTCCAATCATGCATAAGATTGTATTGTTTTGAGTTGTATTATGCCCAAAAAAGAACATTTTAAAAGAGAAGCTAAAAACTTGATTCTCCTAACTGGGAAAATTTTTCACAAAATGTAAAATATGAAGTTTGTGTCTGAGGTTTACTTTAGGAAACATGACAGAGAATTAAATTTAAAGATGAGTCGATTAATGACACTAAACAACACTTACTTTTAAATTTCCCGGAACATATTTCAAAGGCTACTTTCCTCCATTGCCAACTGGACATCGTGGCTATAAAGTCAATGTCCGGTTGACAATGGAGGAAAGTAGCCTTCGAAACATGCTCCGGGAAATTTAAAAGTAAGTGTTGTTTAGTGTCATCAATCGACTCATCTTTAAATTTAATTTATTAGAACAACACTGTTTTCAACACTTCCATGAAAGGAAATTATGACAGAGAAATTAATTTGCAAGAGTGTTCTTAAAATTTAAGAAATAGGTGAACTTAATGTTAAACAAGAGAAATAAAAAGTTATAATGGTAAATACATAATTAAGGAGTTCTTTTTCTATTGTTATAAAACATTAACTGTTAATACCAAATTAAGTTTTCCACAATAAATATTCTGATGTATACAGTGCTGATATAGTCTTTGCTGCCAATTTACTTTAATATAATCTTTATCAAATTAATATGTTATCATTGAAAATAGGGTTATTATACAAAAAAATATTAACATACACCATTTTGATATTCAATTCACTATTTCTTTCTGCTATAATTCTTATATGATATACTGAATTATTCAAATGCCTCTTTTGTTATTAAATAAAACTGTTAATATAAAGAGAGTGCCCACCCGCCCTTGGAAGATGTTGAATTTACATTACTGTTTAGAAGTTTCATAATTACCAACTTTTTGTTTTTGAGCTATGATGTTCATGCACATTCACGTGCGCGCACACACACACACCCAAATGCGCACATAAAACTACACAGACATTTTTCTAGAAATGCCATCTTTGAAACTAGGGAGTTTCAAAATGCATATTTCCAGTAAAATATCAATATTCAGTTTCTGGGTGAAATACAATTAGTGACAATTTTTCTTGGTGATGCCAGATGCGAAGATGCTCGTAATTAAAGTTGAAGTGAGGTTATATCTTTTCAAACAGGTCATCTTTAATTGCGCTGCCAAAAACACTGCAATAGCAGAAATGTGTCAAAACACTACACATTTTTAAACATCAAGTAACTAATAAGAAAAGCTAAAATGGAACTCATCAATAAGACAGTATTTGTACAAGAGCTGAACACATCTGTTCTTCTGGGCTGCAAACATTTCAATTACTCTGTCATTGGAGTAAAGGATTTCCCCAAGTTCCTCTTTGTGAATGGAACAAACAGCCAAGGGATTAAGTCTATCTTGGCCCATGGTGTCCTAAGGAAAGGCTTAATTCTTTGTACTGAAAGTTCTCTATGCCTCGGCTGCTGAAACTCAAGTTGTTAATGCAATTTGCAGCATTTTGTGTACCTCAGAAAATGCTTTCTCAAAGGTGTGTTGTATGAAAATAAAAAACAGAGTTCATTGACTGAAGGGATATTTTTGAATGCAGCAATAGATAAATCATTGACAGTTCATTTTTTAACTTTCCGTAGGACATTATGGGATTGTAATTGGATGCAAATTTTCTCACAAAGTAAGCAGGGAAATTTTATCTGAATGTAATAAATTTTTTTATCTATAATCCCAAAAGTACTGAATATATGAGACCGTTGGAATCATCCTTTCTTTGGTTGATCACTGTGTTGTGCACTTCTTTGGCATCTGAATCCAGATTCACTTCAGAACTGTAATTTGGTCACTTTCTTGAGGAAGGAGCGAAGTTATCAACTTGTATCTTCTACTGTTCTTGGGAATTTAAGACATAGTTGATTCAAAAGCAGATTTCATACTAAACAGTTATAGAAAGCCCTCTGTTTTTTGCCTTCTTGTTGCGTAAATGTAAAATTATTTGGTTGATGTGCACCTAATAGTTTAATTTCAAGTTTTTATTCTATCTTTAGTGAATGAAAGGAAGTTTTCAATAAATAATCCACTCTATTCATTTTAAAACTACACTACTTTGTCTATCAAACAATTAAGATTTCAACAACAATCACACCAATGCTAAACCTTCATGCAACAGGACGCAACTAGCTGGCCCCAAGCGTTGCTGTGTGTGATCTAGGAAGATGGAGTAGGGCAGCAAGGTGGTATAGATATGTGATGGAAAAGTGTATAGAGAGGTGAGGAGTGCCCATGGGCATGTATAATCTGGTCCAACGTTCTACTTCACCACAAGGCTTGCACTGCGGGTTGCAAGCTTCGTTAACCATTAAGAATCATGGTATAATAAATTATTGTTTGCAGTGATTATTACAATTGAATAAAATAAAAAATATTTTTTTTTCTTCAAATTAAAAAATGCCAATAAGCTGCACAATATTATTGGTGGAGCCTGGCCCCTATGACCTTAATGAAAGTCGGCTCCTGAATACAATACTTCTACCTACCGTAAGTACACAGTAGAGAAACTATATAAAAAAGTGATAAGATTACATATAGTTCTGAATGATGTGCAGCAGAGTTTATTTAACAAAATCCTCTTTAAAAGAATATTTATAACAACCAAATCCAAATACAATGTTATGTACTAGAATAGTTCATTATCATTGTCATACTTATTTCAGCACCAACGGAATACTTTGACTAAAATATCTTGTGGAGAAAATTAATATAGTGTGCTTACACTGCTTCAATGCCTTGTATAGTGATGTCACGTTGTTTGCTTTCCACCATATCATGGGTAAACATAGCATGAAAATATGGTATTGTAGCTGCCAAAACAATGCGATGTGCACTGAAGGACTGCTCATCAACCTACAACAAACAACAAACATATAAAATGATTACTGCATAGCTATATATATATAAAACAAACATTGAAACAGAAACTTTGGTCATAAAGCTAAATTGTTTAACAGAATGTATAATAAATTACTTATCAATAATTATTCAAATTGGTTCAATAATTGTGTATATTTGAGAAGAGGGCAATGCATATTTTGCTCATGTTCGTGAGAATGAGAATGTGATTTTCTGTGTAATATGTTGTATTGTGGACCTGGGCAGATACAGTTAACAAGGACCTTGCACTCGCGAGCTTCATCCAGAAAAGGAGGGAAGTTGGACAATATGTTGGTATTTCAGCTAGTTCAAGGTTAACAAACTGGTAGTTTTTTCTTGTTGATGCCGTGTTTCACTATATATAAGAGGGTAGAAGGGAAATATAGGCAATTTTGTTCATTTTTGTCTGCATTCACTTACTGATTACTCCTTCACCATGCACTGACTGCATCATATCAAAATTCTTCTTCTGCCCACCTTGGTAGCGAAGATGGTAGTGTGTCTGCCTCACGTTCAAGAGGTCCCAAGTTCGAATTTTGTTCAGGGTGAGTTACCTGGATAAGGCTTTGTCCAGGGTTTTCCCTTATCCTGAAAGACGAATGTCAGGTAACTCTAAGCACCATGGGGCCCAGGTTCATTTGAGCATCATTTCATCCAATCCATTCATCATCCGATATGACTTAATGTTGGAGGACGTAAAATTGCACCAAAAAAAAAATCAAATTCTGAACAATAGCTGCCTTCATTGTATGCAGTCACAGCCAGTTAAGAATACAAATAACCTGAAGGTGCCCGGGTTCTACTTGAGAGTTAAAGAAATGAATAAAGTAAAGTGTTTAGAAAATCTTGTGTGTTCTGCTGAGTTATGTTGTCTCGACCATACTCCCTGAGAACCAAACCAGAGTACGTGCTGAAGAAAACAGTTCACAGGAGTTGGAGGCAACAGGGAAACAGACAGGGAACCAGCGATTGTGGAGACTGAGGAAGGAGTCCCAACTTTGAGTCCAGGTACGTATGCAGTGTGAGGCAGGTGAGAAATGTTACTGCTGCAACAGGGTGATTAGATTTGAAATGTTGATGCAAGGAAGATTCAAGTTCAAAGTACCTATAGTAATAGATAATATGTCATCCAGTAAAAAAGTGGTAGTTCCATCTTGAATAGAAATGCTCTCATTTGATACTTTCCATTTTATAAACAAATTTCCCGCTAATTATTCTTCCAGATTCTGTCTGATGCTAAAGATGATATTGAATATAAGGACAGCAACACAATGAGTTTAACAAGTTGGTATGCAAGTGCAAGGTTCAACAGCTCGCGCCGTGTTGTCCACCACAAATCTCAATTTGCGGTCACCTGGGATCGAACCCATTAAACACATAGAAATCTCTTAAAAATGTTGACCAATATTATTTGAAGCAAAAGGTTAGAAACAGTGATGTATTTAACATTTGAAAGTAATGAGTCGGTAATTCAAACACAAACATCACTTAAATCATCCTTACTTGGACATGTTTCGGAGAACAGTTTGTCCCCATCGTCGGATAACTACTGATGATGGGGACAAACCGTTCTCCGAAACATGTCCAAGTAAGGATAATTAAAGTGATGTTTGTGTTTGAATTACCAACTCATTACTTTCAAATGTTGACCAATGTTTGAACATATTCCCCCAAATCCCTTATGCAGAATAGGAAATATGTAATGAAACCTTTCTGCTAATGTTATCTCAATTAATATGAAATAGATAGAAAAATAAGCTTTCGTAATAACTTTGCTGAAAAATGGGTAGAGAAAATCATATAATTATAACACATCACTTCTTCTCTTGTAGCTTATTACTCTAAATCTCACTTTTAATGCACACACTGACAATGCATTTCTTATAGAATTATACAAGTGGAATTTTTTTCAAGGGATCTTCATTGCATTTAGTCTATCATTTATCACAGGATTCGTTCCATACTGACTGTATTAACACATAATGACCTGGAGTGAAGTGAAACATCAGCAAACTGGCATCTGGAGGGCAAAGAGACAACTGTACATGGAGCACAGATACCAAAAAAAAGAGTATGCAATCAATTTCAATACTATTACTGGACAATTACAACTGAGGTATAGTGATAGAAGAATCACTGAATGTTCTGAGAATGTAGGCGACAATATTTTAAAAATTTATATATGATTATGAAAGGGTAGAGCCAGACTGAAAAATTCAATGCCATAGCAGGGATTTGAACCATGGATCTTCTGGTTTCCGTCCAGCCGCTCTAACCATTTGAGCTACTATGGCCAACGTGCCAACATGACATTAAATTCTCCAACTGACTCATGTTTCTCCCGGTAAACCACTAGGAGTTCTCATAAACACATGAGACAACTACCTTAATGGCGACTTACTATGCTGTAAGCACTTTAAGGCCCGGGCTTTATAGTTCGGACCACTATTAGGTACAATTAATGGAAATTAATTGTTCTTTCACACTAGCCGTGTGTAGGACGCACTATGAAAGGGTAGAGCCAGACTGAAAAATTCAATGCCATAGCTGGGATTTGAACCACGGATCTTCTGGTTTCCGTCCAGCCGCTCTAACCATTTGAGCTACTATGGCCAACGTGCCATATGGAAGGAAATAAGATTGAACTATCACTGGAGTACAGGTAAGGAGGTTGTAGATAGCAAGCCACTCTCTAACCCTTGTACAGTCTTAGCATTTGCAGATAGCCTTGAACCCATTTTTAGCTGCCTGTCAGTTACCCTTGTCTTCTTGTAGTCTTTGGCTTATGTATGGATAACTTGAAGGTAACTGCTTAAGAAATGCTATGTTGGTAATCACAAACATCCAAGTTAACTTAGGAAAAGGTATTTTAAGTAAAATGCCTACAATATAATTTAATACTTGCAGTCGTGATGCCACTTGTCGGCTCCAGCTCTTCATACATTTTATAAATGCAGAGCTGGTTTAGTCAAGAGTTGTTATATATAAAAATGGGGTTAATGACAAAAAGTAGCCATAGTATCTGTGTAGCTAAGCTCAATGATACATTTTGTAAGTACTGGATACTATATACCAAAATTATGGTGTAAATGAGGCAATATGACATCTTGATACACCAATCCAGCAGATTTGTGGTACACAGTATTCTCGTTCGCTTTTATCAGGTTTAATTCACAGGTTTAATTCAAGGGTAAAGGTACTAAAATATAACCAATGTCTCATTCTAGTATAGGAATCACATTATGCTGTCCTGATGATATTAGCTTCTACAATTTATAGGGTAAATGTTAACTCTTTTAGCAACTTTTGATAGAACTACATCTGTATTTGCTTAGCATTACATATTTCACTAACAAGAACTACCAGTTGTCATATGTCATTAAATGTCATTAAATGTATTTACTGTACAGCATCGGTACGTTAAAAGGTTTACTGTCACATTCAGTCGTTAGCTGGCCTATGCAGTGCTGTTAGGCAACAAACAATTTAACAAAAGGATGAAGACATTTATGGTTTGTATACTGGGTTTTCATCTAAGGGTTCTCTTCCTTTTTATTGAATTATTCTCTTATTTTCTTTACCACATTCAGCTTGTGACCAGAAGCAATAACTTACTTTAAGGGTCACATCACACAGCTTTCCTTGTCTTCTGATATCCTCCATTATTGGAAATCCAGTGGAAAATAAGTCTTGTTGTTGGAAGACAACACATTCTTCACTTTCAGTTTCCATGTTAGACAGAAACCCTGGTTATCCGAAACTCTTTTACTAACAAATTACAATAAATTCATATTAGGTTAACTAGAACTGAACGCCTTCTACATCTTGTAAACATCCATCGGTAATTTGTGTAATTTCTGTATTTACTTTACATGGCTGTGACCTAACAATGGTGTGTCGTAAATGTTGACAATCAGGTTGACAAGGGAAGCAAAATAATTAGCATAGGTGATTTCATATTATTATTGAAGACTTTTCCATTTATATCGGTTCAATTGTAATTCGGATTCCCTTTTTGCTTTAATTTTTACAAATAAGTGTAAATTAGTGTAATGTATCATGCCAAAGTTCATTTGTTTCCTGTTGTTAATTTGGCAGTTCTGATTGTAATACGTAATGTGAACTGTGACTGTGAGACAGTGGCAGCAGTAGGTAAATGTTTGACATAAGTTGTGGAGGAGAATAGTGTGTTCGGAGGACCTACAACGTAAGTTTGCAATCTATTTAGTGTAACGTCTTGTATTTTAAGTAAGTAAAGGTTTCGTAGTGTAATCATAATAGGTTCGTGAGAATCTGGTGTATGCAACATCTAGACAAATTCATGAAAAGCGTAGTATAGGTTTATCTGTGCTGTATTATTCAAATGTATCAAATTAATTTAAAGGCATAATTAGTGTAGAAATCTTCAAAAGTATTCATTTCTGCCTTTCATTATTAGTCAATAATTTGTTCACGATCCGTGCAAGATGTTACTTATCGACGTTGCCGATATCCGATATCAGATCTTGCAGATCCGGGTTTGCAAGCATCAAGGTATTGTTTAGTTACTGTAAAGTTAGCGTATGAGACTAGATAAAAACTAATTGGAGAAGCCGTGAAAGTTAAGCAAAAATTTGAAAGTGCAGATTCTAGTGGCGTATTGAAAAATGTTTGAATCTTATGCATGTATAATATTTTCCTGCACACAATGCGGCGTTAACGCTTCAGAGGTGTAATTGTTTTGGTTAGAATGGGCCATCTTTTATTACAATGCTTGATACATACAGTGACATTTGATTATGTCCAGGATGCAAAACAAAAATAGATAGGAAGGGTGAAGAGTAACAATATAATTTTCTGTTATTGTGTACATATAAAATGATCCCCATTTTGTTGAATTGAGATCATAGAGGGAATATGTAAAGTAAATATTCAATGTAGTTAAACTTAATGCAGAAAAACAAAACGAAACATTGACGAAAAGTATTGGTAAAATAGTGAAATAGCATTTGCCTATAGGCATATGTATTCTCATCTGAATTTTTGAGATTGTTGCAAAAACAAATTTTCTGTCACATTTATTCTGCCTCAAGTATTTTATGAAAAACTTTTGTCTGTCCTAATGTGGTAGTTCTAAATTTTCCCAAAAATATTTGAAGAAGTAATATTTATTAGGTTGTACAGATAACTCAAATACCATCACGCTGTAGTAAAAGAATAGTTTGGATTCAAAAAATTAAGTGCAAAAGCTTACAAATGATTTTATTGTGTTAATAGATAGTCAACATGAAAAATTCAATGCCATGTTCGGGATTTGAACCATGAATCTCCTGGTTTCCGTCCAGTCGCTCTAACCCCTTGAGCTATCATGGCCAGCATGTGTCCTGACATTAAATTCTCCATTTGACTTGTATATTTCCCCGGTAAACCGCTAGGAGGTCTTGCATTCGAGAAACACCGTTTGTGGCAACATACTATCTTAAGTTCTTGAGTCCCAGACTTCATCACTTAACTCTTATTATTTTAGTTAATTGATGGAAATTAATCATTTCTTCACACTAGCGGTGATAGGTTCGCCAAGAGATATTTCACATGCAGTCTCTGTAGCACATGCAGAAAAGTTTAATTTTTTGTTTTATGTGGCACTTTTATATTCAACAATAAGTATATTTCACTAGCATTAGCAATAGTATTTTATGTAGATTGGTATTTGGTGGTGACAAATAGGAAGTTCTTGTGAAGTTATTAGTAAAAGTCTGTGAATTACAGTATACCACAGCAAAGAAAGTCTCTGGGGCCTGAGATGCAGGGGAGTTTATTAAATTTAACTAGTTTAGCTATTGGATATAGCCTCATTTTCTAAGTGCTATAGAAAATGAAGCCACACGCAGTAAGTGAACTTAGAGCAGAATATATAGGCAGAATCTTTTGTGAGCTAGTCAAAGGTTTTGATTAAATTAATCATGAAACCTATAAAAAAACTAATAGTTTCATGGAATAAAGAATCAGTATCTTGGTTGGTTTATTACATATCTAGATAACAGTAGAAAATATGTCCAGATAACTATCACATAAGCACAGTCAAATTGGGCAACTATTAAGTATGGTGTGCCACAAGGATAAATTATTGGCTCTTTACTTTTCTTGGTCTGTCATTGACTTTAAGAGCAATTCAACCTTGGTTGTTTGGTGAGGATACTAAAATATAGGTCGAGCAAATAGTTCTTATATCAAAATTAAATCATACTATCAAATCATTTCTAATTTAATTGCCCTTAAATATATATAGATAAAAACTAAGGTAAAAAAAAACTTGCAACATGTAATCCCCAAAATTTCATGTTGAGATAGGCACTGATAATGTTTTGCTAGACCAACCTTGTGATTTCAAGTTTATTGATATCCAGAATAACATTTATCTAATGGGAAAGCTTGTGTTTCATACATCATATGAAAACTTAGGATTGACAAAATTTGCATATAGGTAAATCATCAAAATTGTTTTGTACAAATCATGCCTTAAAAACAATGTACTACAGTTAATTTTGTTTAGTAATGAAATAAAACTGTACCAAACTGGAAGTTCTGCAAGTGTCAGTATTGAGTCCGTTACTTTTTTCATAAATGATTTACCTTTTAATGTCACTGAACATTCCAAAACAATACTTTTTGCAGATGGTACCAATGCACTTATATATCGGAGGTCATAGTTCAACATTTGGTTCAAAGCCAACACATTAATTTTAAATTATGGTAAAACATATATTTAATTTAGAACTATGATTAAATTATTCCAGAATTGAATATTACTTATCGCAGTGTTACAGTAAATAAACTAGGTCATGCAGAATTTCTAGGGTTAAAAATTGATTAAGAAAAGAACTGGAACAAGCATATACTTAACTCAGCCTGCTTTCCTTAAAGATCTATATATGACTTGATACATCAAATACTTTGAGAACATTATACCTTGCTTATCTTATTTTCATTTTGTCGTGAGCTATGATGTTTTTTGGGATAATTCAGTACACAGTAAGATCATCTTACGGAAAAGAGCATTATGAATTTTAAGTTGTGTTGAAACTTATCAGTCATGCAGGCCAATGTTCATGGAAATTGTTATTTTGACACTTGCAAATCAATACTGTTCACTTATGTTATGTGCTTAAAAACTCTAACATATTTAAATTTAATTCTCTGGCACACAGCCACAATACTAGACACAGAAATAATTTGCGCAAGCTCTGTAACACCTTGAACGTTCGTCATAAAGGCCCTTACCACCTCTGCCAAATTAAGTAAGCCATGAAATTACTATTTATTTAGTACCAAGCTATTACATAGATTGCATCTACTGGAATTGACCCAAAACACTTATCCAGTAGATGTTTAAATGGTACCAATCCTTCACAACCTTTTTATCTCATATATCCTATGATCTAAAATTTACATTGGTGACTCTTACTCATAACATCTGTCAATTGACCATTTCCATTTGCATCTCACCTTCCATAAGTCTCCTAATTGTCTAATCTCACTCTGATCAGAAAATATTTTCTTTATGATTACAATACTTTTATTTCTCAACCACTTCTACCTAATAATTTTTTCTTTCATTCATCTGTACCTCTACATTCCCATATAATATGCTCTCCATCCTCTGTCCCCACATATTGGACATTGACCTTGCAGTACACTACCCCTTAGACCTCTGTTTCCAAACCCCTAATCTGTACCATGCTATCGCTTCTCTTTCCCTTTTATTACAGATTTCTAAAAAGTTTTCTAATCTTGATTCTGTTCCAAACATCCTTAAAAGAATCAGTGACCTTTTCTCTTCCATCTCAGCCCACATAGTTTGATGATCCATATCCTCGAATCTAGATTTAACTACCTTCCATACTCCCCATGCTAAATTATGTCTATGCAGCCATATATCACCTAATCCACCCTTTTCCAACTGCTTTTTTACTCTTTTCAACCAGGTTCCCTGATTGGGATGCTTATATCACCTAATCCACCCTTTTCCAACTGTTCTTGTACTCTTTTCCACCTGGTTCCCTGATTGGGATGCTTTTCTTGAAAACTGAGACAGCACTTAATCAAGCTATCCTCTGGCAACTGCAGTATCTTGTACCAGTACTTAACCACTCTTTCCATCATTCCCTTTGCACTACTTTTTCCCATCTCTAAAAGTACTCCTACATTTGCTGAGTTCTGGGGTACGCCCAGCATAAATTTACAGTATGCTCTTAATACAAAATCCAGTTTCACCCTACCCTTTTCAACCCCCATATTTCCACCCCATATTTCTCCCTAGACTCTACTAAGGCTGTTGAAATTAATTGTAGTAAACCATACATCTGTTTAAAATTAAAAACAAAATTGAGAAAGTTCTTACTCCTCAATAGTATTTTCAGTATAGAGGAATACTTTTATCTTCTTTATCTCTCCAGTGGGAACCTCTCTCAATTATAATTATTGCACTTAAGTGTTATAAATATTGTAATATTTATAACACTTATATTATAAATATTATAAATATTATGTGATGTGCTTTATAACCTTGAGCCTGGTTCATTTTAGGATCAGAAGAACAATATATAATTCAGTATAATTTTGAGTCAAACTAAACTTTTTAATAAATAGAGATCACTTGCTTGAATTTTGTGTGTGCATGCATACATATCATATGGCCCCCCTTTAATCATATCGTTCTGGATAAATGTGGAAGACATTAACTCAGGATTATTTGGAAGGGACCAAACTTTGAGCATTGCTACCTGTATACTCGATTTGCGCCCAGGGTTTCATGGGAGGATCTGTCAGAAAAGGTCATAGGTACCCTGAACCCATGCAGGACTGCACCTGCAAGAATTGTTACAAACTGTGCACTAAGTACCATCTGATGAAGTGTGAAAGTAGATTTCAATCACTGATCTTGACAATAAAAGACTGATGAGAATTTACATGTTCATATTGTGTGTAATAAATAAAATTAAAAAAATTAACATAGGATTAATGTGTATTCTGAAATTGCTAACTTGTCTTTCTCAAACAGTAGTAATCGTTACCCATATGGAGTTAGAAGATGGTGGAATTGATCCCAAGTGATAAAAGAGTGTTCGAACAAACAATAAATCTTTTAAGCTCATATAAGATATTGAGAAAATGACAAAAAAAGTATCTTCCCATTCATCTTGCTCTTCATTCTTCAGATTTCCGTTACACACTGAGCAGACAATGTTCAATTTCACCTGCAGCCTTTCTAGAATGGCACAGCTTATTTCAAAACTGTTTTGATTGGCTCAGTATGTTGTGCTATACTAGATGGTTAATAATATTAAACAGTAGAATTTTGTGTGTAACAGGTGCTGCTTAGATAAAATATACTCTAGTAATCTTTGGGATATGTTTTCCAAGAATATTCAGGATTGACCAAGAATTCCTTCTGTCCCTTCTACACTGACGTTGAATGTGTTTCATTTCATGAACTATATCTGCCAGTCTGTGAATTGTGTTTTACCAACAATTTTAGCACTTGGGAGTTTAAGAAATCTCATAGCACAAGTTTATTGATACTACGTAAAGTCTTACCTCTAAGATACTTGCATCAGATTTAAAGGTTTGATGCACCAACGGGTACCTAGTTTGTCCCAAATGGTAAAGAGCCTCAACACGGCAAAGATCCGTGGTTCAAATTTCGCCCGTAGTATTGGATTTTTCAGGCCTGATTCAACTTTAGAACTTAATCTATTCGCAGCTAGTCAGAAAATATCAAGTACATACATTACATACATATCATACAGTTTCGATAGCTTTGTTTTTAAAAAGCCTGGCTTTGTTTCCTTTCTGTGTAATGCCATAAATGCTGACTAGAATGTTTTGAGTAGATATTCCGATGTTGCACAAGGGCGTACAGGAGACACTATAACACTCTGCTGTGTGGAAAGAATACACTTCAGATGAGCATTGATTAAAATACTGCAAAATACGATATATAAATATAATTTATGGTATGAAAAACAGCTTAAGCTATCAAGGAACATGATGTATAAGTAACATTTAACAAGCTTCACAAGATGTTTCGCAGACAAAGATCAGTGGTTTTAATGTAGTTTTCGAAATATATAAAGTTTGAGTAGAATGAATCGCAGACCTTTTACAAGAAGTTCAGTATATTTATTTTATTCTTGACGCCATCATCTGAAATGTTCGATACTTTAACTGAAACTGCTAAATCATTTTTGAGAAAATTACAAAGACAAGGTTTTCCTTGTAAAGTGTAGTTCTGTTTGTCCCAGGATGGGGTAGCTTCGTGAGCAGCTTACAGCGACATCCTTGAAAAGGTGGCCCTACGTGGTGTAGGAGTGTAATATGCTAGCCTCTGATTCTCAAGGTCGCGGGTTCAAATTCGGCGTAAAAATTTTTAGTATTAAAGCCGGTAGGTAGTTCTTTGTCGTGATTTGCTGCATGTAAAAGAACGTCGAGCATGATAGAAGCCTTTGAAAAAATCTTTCATTTCCAAATTAGAGTGGGACGCTAAGAATCACAATAGTTACAGAATTCCCACAAATAAAAATTAAACTTCTGAATTAATCCTTTGTTACACATTTTACTTGAATACTAAAATCGCTGCTTGAATTATAAAACTATAACCTACATGAAAGTGTTCCCACGAAAATATTTCTCGACAAGTTTTTCTCAAAAATAACGGTTTTGATTAAAATCCATGTATTTCTTTTTTTCATGACAAATGCACTTATATCTTGAATTTTCATGGAATAACCTCTGACATCATTCTGGACGACGTTTGCATAACTGGTAAACCGCAAGGGATCAGAAAATGTAGAACCCATTTAAATACACAGTTTATGCTAAAAATATGTTTTACTTTCATTTTGTAATTAGTCGTTTCCAGTTAGTCTTTTAAATCGCTATTTTTCTTCTCGTGATCCTGCGAAAACAAAATTTCAAAGCCACCACTATTGACCCGTTCTTAAAAGATTTGACTCGCTTAAGCCTACTCCGATTTCACTATTCCCTTTGTACCGATAACGAGATATGCAAGAAATCCATTTATATAAATATTTATCTTGATTAACTTCAAGTAGAGGAATAAACTTTTGTAATGATTGTTGAAAGGTGAGTAGAGAAACTCGGGTAAATGTTAAAAGAATTTTCTGATCAATGGCAATAATACCTTATAAATAAACATCGGGAACAGATCTGAACATTTGACGGTACGTCATTAAGCTCTAGTAGATAAATGTATACTAAAGTGTAAAGTGAATAGAAAGATAAGCCTATAAGCAAGCAATTCATGTCCTATAAACTGGTGCATGGTAGAGATACTGCTGTGATTGCCACCATTAATGTTGCTTTTTTCTTTTGTTTTCCCTCCCTGCGCTTCATCCTTTTACTGTAATTTTGTTGAATCCCTCAAGTAATTTTGCATTAAAATATAATCCAGGGTAAACTATTGTTCTACCAGCAGGCGACGATAAAGAAAGCTTGAGTATTCTTATCGCTAAGCATATTTTTTCACTTCCGTTTCGCGGTTTGTTTGTCAATAACAGACGGTGTTCGCTCTGAGTGGCTCATTCATTTCCGCCTTGAGAGTGTGACCTCACGAGTTATTGAAGGAAGGATCTAGTCGAGTGATGGATACGTCTATCACACGATCGCCTTAAGCTTCCTGGTATTCTTTTCGTATTATTAGTTACGTACGTTAAAAATATTCGACAAGAAAGACTTTCTTTATTTACTGTTTATTTTTATGTCTCTTATACAAACTATTCGGTTTAGATTATCTTTTTATCAATTGGTAATTGAATGAACTTTTACAACGTTTTCATTCAAAAAATTGATCGTTTTTAAAAATACTAAAGTATTGGCAAATTCAAAACAGTAAAATATTTCGGAAACGGCTGATGCCACGAAAAAATACTTCAATTGTGTTACCGAGCGGGATGGCTCAGGCGATTTCGTCTGTGGCCCGCATTCGGGAGGCCCGGGTTCGAATCCCGTGGCCGACCTACCCGACCTGAGGTTTTTTTCGGCGTTTTCCCGGGTCGCCAGGCGAATACTGGGTAGGTTAATTACATCCCCCGAATTTCCTGTCCCACTATTTCATATCCATTATCATTTTACATCATCTCTCACCTGGTGGTCTTTCAGGGTAGAAGTGTCGGTAGGTGTCACGGCGCTGTCGTGACTCCTTGGGTCGGTCGCCCTCTGTCTCCTCTCGCCTTATCCTTCCTCCCGAAGGATGCCCCACTTGGAGCTTAGGTACAATAAATCATAGGTTTCTGTGCCGAATCCTATCCTTAGTAATCGTAATCCTAAATTATGTTTGAAAATTACATTTTATGTAGCAACTTTTTATGAGTTATTGTTACAAAATTTCATACCGATATAAATTTTAATAATGTAAGTATGTTGAACTATTTGGTATTATGATTGAAATTGTTAAAGCCATTTCTGAAAGAAAAAAAAGCTGTTCTTACTAAAAACTGAAATTTGCTATTTTTCCAACCTGGAGGAGAGGATATATAGATATGTGTAGTAAGTTAGGGCGAGAAGGTTTTGCTTGGGCGAGAACAGGAGTGAGAAACTTGAAAGGTATAGGTCAAGATAAATGTCCAGGTGAAGTAGTAATTAGAAAAATTTTGTCAGTAAAAGGGGAAAAGAACAGGAGAATTATAGGGAATTGTTTAGGGAAAGTTAAAGAGAGATGGCTAAGAGCAATTAAGAGAAAACTGTAGAGTGGGATAGGTGAAATGGCAGAAAGTGTAAAAAGGAGTTGAGGGCCTCTGATACACAAAAACCTAGGGTTAGGTGTATGGGGACTGAATTACTATTCAATGGTGGGCAACATTATAGGATTTTCAGGATTTAGGAATATATGGCATATTTCAGTATGGATTTTATAATTGTAATCTTGATTTTGTATTTCCATTTGTTGATGTAAAAGGAAAGATGAGAAATAAATTACTAAATCGCTATTTTTCGCACTCCTTTATTACACACACACACACACACACACACACACACACACACACACACACACACACACACACACACACACACACACACACACACACACACACACACACACACACAGTTTTACTACTTTATCTACCCATTTAACTTCACATATTCCCTTGTGTATATACACAGGTGATTTATTTGTTACATTGCAATAAACTTGACTAGAAATTATTTCAAATGAAGCATTTATTGGCTTAAGTGCTTATACAATACGGAAAATGAAACAGAACTATTCGCATAATTTCAGTTTTTGTTAGTAATAAACCAATATGTCATCCTCGATGTTATAGGGATGACATGCTATCCTCTTGTTCCCGAGTTCGCGGATTCACGCCCGGTGGAGGGGATGAATATTTTGGGACCTTAACTCAACTTCCCCTGTGAAGGGAAGTAAATCTGGAAGTACCGTGGTCTAGATTTGTGGCAGGTAAAGGAACCTCAGGCCTGATAAAGAGGTCTTTGAAGAAAATTAAACGGTATTTCATACCTAATATAGAATAGTGTCCACAAACAAATAAAAATAATGAACGTATGTAGGGGAGAAAAGAAGAAACACATCAGATTTTTATTGAAGTAGCCCCAAATATTGTTCGAAGAAATCGCAGTATGGAAAATTGTGATGGAATGCTGAACTTCTATAATTAGTGCAACGTAACAAAATCTGGAGAATAGAAGTTTACACCGTGTCACATTGCTTTGAGTAGCATGAAAGGCCTTGATGAAAACTTGGAAGCGAGAAAGGCAATTTGAGGAAGATCCAGACTCTTTGTACATTCTCTCTCTTTTTCTCTCGAGCTACTAACCAGTTGCAGCATTTTCTATGAACCGGTTGTTAATACAGTTATTTTGGAAGATTTGCTAATGAATTCTAAAATTGTCAGTACCAGGAAATGCATGAAGAGCGTCGTTTGTGGGAGATTTAGATAGGGATGTACTTAGCTGTTGCTGTAAGCCCATATTCAAGTAAGCGTTTAGTTCCTATGGGTTAATCTGTAAATACATGCCTCTCTCCTATATGTAAAAGTTGAGCGTCGACTGAAGTGCGTATTTTTTTAATACGAAGTTTCTGCTTCAGCCTGTTAAACCTTTGGAAGTTGGCGTGTCCACATACATGGCTTTTACCTTGGAATACATTGCATTAATAGCTTGTATACCGTGTTTTTTCTTTGGGCTTTATACACCAGCATACACCGTACGCTGGATTCGGCAACGTAGGTGGTAACGTGTCTGTTTCACCTTCAAGAGGTCCAGAGTTCGTATTTCGGACAGGGCGAGTTATTTGGATAATTTTTTTCGGGGTTTTCCCTTATCTTGAAAAATGATTGCCAGGTAACTAAGCTGTATGGATCTGGACTCATTTGAGCATCATTTCACCCATTTCATTTATCGTCCGATGACATAACGGTGGAAGATGGAAATTAAAAAAAAATGTGATTATTACTATCTTTGGGACAAATCATGATCTTGACCAGAGATCAATTCGCACCCTGTCCTAGCCAGTAATCAAAGTGGAGACCTTTCGCACATTAGGCAGGTACTCGACCGGCAGCGAATCTTCTATGATTGTGACATTCTGATGTTCTCACCAAATTCAGGTACCCATACGATTCTATTGTTACGTGTTTTTTTACTTTCACAAATCGAATTGTTCTCCTTTGTTGCTTAAGTAGATAGACACAGGAGCTCGTATTTTATATGCACTAAGATAGTTACTCCAAAAAGTATTCGTGTAATGCATGAGTTTAGGTTTAAGGATGTACGCATAGTGGAAAATCATCAGAATAAGGTACAGCAGGGACACTCTGTTATTTATTGAGTAGTGAAAAAGATAATACAATAAAGAAATACATATATCTCGTACTATCTATTCACATAAACATAGTTAAACGTTCAAAAGTAAAGATATGCAGTATAGGATGCAAAATAAGTATTCGTCTGCATCCTGAAAATGGTGTAGAATATCACGGTTAGTACTTAGTAGGCCCTCCATTCCTCTTTATAATCTCTTGCATCCTTCTTGCCTTGGATTTCACCAAAGATTGTGTTGTTTCCACTGTAATTTTACGCCATTCCTTTAGCAGAGCGTTCCTTAGATCCTTTATATTAGATATCCGATGGTTCCTAATATTTTTGTCCTGCATACTCCACAAATTCTCTATTGGATTCATGTCTGGGGATTGCGGTGGTGTCGGCAACCATCGTGGAGTATTATACAGTAACAATAGCCGTGCATCTAGAGCTGCGTGTTTTGGATCATTATCTTCTGTGAAAATATAATCCTCAGAAAAACCTATATTATTCACACTTCTGGACAGATGTGGGTTTAGAATGTTTATATAAATCTTACGGTTCATAAGTGCATCAATAAAACACAAATCGCCCACATCATTTACACTCGTGCATCCCCAGACAGGTACTGAACCTCCTCCATGTTTGACTGAAGCTGTTATATTTTTCTCCTCAGGCCCACAATTCTTTTTTCTCCACACTTATTACACGCTCTTTTGACTTAAAGTGCTCAAATTGACTCGTCAGCAAATACAACGTTCTTCCAGAAATCAAAGCCATCGTATTTATGTTCTTTTGCAAAAGCAACTCTCTTCTTTCTGTTGATTTTACTGATGTAGATTTTCTAGGGGCTGTTCGGCCGCCATTCTCAGCTTCATAAAGCAAGTTTCTTATAGTTTGTGCTGAAACAGACTTTCCTCTGTGTGTTTGAACTGCAATAGCAAGTTTGGGAGCACTTAGTTGGGGATTTTCCTTGACTTCTCTAAGTAACTGTCGTTTCTCCATCTCGGATAGAACCGCAGGACGCCCGCTTGTTGATTGATTTTCGTAAGTTTTGTTTTGATCAAACCTGTATATTGTGACTTTGTGGGTTCGTGAAATGAAAAGTCCAATTACACAAACTCAACAATGTTCTTTATTTCCACCGACTTACAGTTTAACACTTGCCAATTACACAGAATTACGTACTGCACACAATTACAATTCACCAGTTCGTCCGTTAAAGTTACACTTGCACTCGCGATTACGTAAACTCCGATGCACATACACAGTCTTCTCGTCCTTACACTAGCACTGAACTCTTACGCTGATTGCCAAGTACTCTGACTGACTGACTGACTCCTCTTGCACGACGTGTTGCTTATATAGGGTCCGCTTGCCGATCTGGAAGGTTCTCCATTAGATGAAATATCCCGTAAGTTCTAGAACACAGGTGGAACAGAAAGAGACGGCACAGTGATGTTTTTTCTCCCAGCCACCTCCTGTCACCACTATAAGACAAACGAGGGGGGCGTGGCTAACACGGACCTCCCCTGCTTCCCGCTTTCAGCTGCTTCTATAGGGTTTTCCAACGCTCGGGTGACAATATAATAGTCTTCATTGTACTGATAGGTCTTCCAATGGTTTCTCCAAGTTCTTGAAAAGATTTTCCTTTTTTAAATAACCCGATGCAAATTTCTCTCTTTTGTAGTTTCACGACGTTTTCGACCCATATTACTTAAAATAGCAGTCAACGGCTTTGAAAACAGAGATGGAACTGTCAGCGATTCTCTATACCTGGGATCTTGTTTACTAGACGAATATTTGACATCAAATGGGACATGATTTTAAATAAGGTAGAGCTGTTCACTAATTAAGCAATATATGAACCCAGATTGCGTTTTATTTTTAAATCTAGATATCAACCGAAATAAGGAAATACTTATTGTTCGTTTCTTATCTATATTTTTCTGATTGTGCTTGTTATATTGTATGTGATATGACTAGACGAATACTTTTTGGAGTAGCAATATATGCAGGTGTAAAAATCTTACTAGTATTTAGGGACTGAGACAAAAATAGGTTATGTGAACATCCTTATTATGGCTTCTTTTCCAAAAACTGGGTCTTTATTGTAATGCAATATGTACGATTAGCGCTCACTTCTACAAATTATTTATATTTACGAAAGCTTACTCTACTATTCGTTAACCAAATGCAATGTTAGTAACATTTGGCATTCGTTAGGTTATAAGAGTACAGAAAGTTAAAGCAATCGTTAGATTTTTAAGCCCTCCAGTTTTTTTTTTTGTAATTTACGTCCTCCAGCTGAAATCATATCGGACGGTGAGTGAAATGATTGAAATAATGCTCAAATGAGCCCAGCGTCCATAGAGCTTAGAGTTACTCGACATTCGTCTTTGAGGATAAGGGAAAACGTCGGAAAAACCTTATCCAGGTAACTCACCCTGACCGAGATTCGAACTCAGGACCTCTTGAACGTGAGGCAGACATGCTACCATCTACGCTACCGAGGCGGGCGGTCTTTCAGAATGAGAAGGAATTCGCAGCCTAGTTTAAGATTATAAAATCATATATTCATTATTTCTCGTATTTTATGGCCACACCATATTTTCCTTAATTCATCAAAATTAATTATTCAAACATATTAAAGCACATGTCTCCTGTAATTGACAAAAAGCAGATAACTGGTTTTAAAAATATATTAAACACTTTATAAAAAGCGCATTTTCACGTTTGCTATTATGGACTCGTGTTGCAGTTCAAAGTTGACTGAAAACACGACAAATGATACTGTTTTTACCAAATTGTTACTTAAATTGGATAACGCTGATGTAGAAACCCAGGCAGATTATTTACGATAAAGCGATCAAAATTCCGAAACATCGTAATTACGTAAACTTATTATTCAGTACCATAGAAATGATTAAACAAAATTTATTCAACGGCGATTTTAAGTTCAGAGAGCGAAAATGTCATTTCAAATTTGTTACATGGAGAAGAAAATGTTTGCCACAGTATTTCTTTCCAGTTGTACTCCATGGAATTCAACTCCTTAGCCAGTCCGATTTACCGTCTTATACATTGGTTTTAAAGAAGTGTAATAGGTTAATTAGGAATCAGGTATTAATTGTATAAGATTAATGGTAACTGATGTGTGCAATATTACTGCTAAATGCATTCACTCCGATAAACAATGCTCACAACCCCGCATTAAACTCGCACGTTCTGATTCAAGCCGTTCCAAATGATAAAACAATTGCTAGTAAAAGTTGCCTTTGATATGACCATTAACAGAGTACAAGGTCAAACGCTTCAACCAGCAGGACCGTATTTGCCAGAACTTATTTTTCATTTTTCCGCATGGACAATTATACGTGGCTTTTCACGAGTTCATGAATCCAGTGATATATATGTTTGTGTTAAACATACATACCTATAATCAAAAAGTCACGATCACGTTATAACCGCAAACATTGTTTTCCAGGAAGTTCTGTGAAATGAAACGTTTAAAAGAAACATCACATCTGTCAAAGCCTGTACCTGCATTTTAAATGTCTACTTTTTAGATGTTTTGCAATTAAAAATAAGGCTTACATAGCATTTACTTCTAAAAACAAAATATTTTAATTATTAAATACTTGGATTCAGTTATTTCCAGATTATTATATTACTATTTGGTGTTTAAGATACCGCGAGAAAATACTCTATATTTCTACAACTATCTTTAACAGTGGATCACATTGAAAGGTTGAATTACATAGTGGGGATTTAAATGTTTGTCTGATTCTACCTTTACAACCCTGATACACACGACTGTGTGAGAGGAGTAATAATTACCACCAATATAGCATTTTAATCAAAATTAATAGGTTTTTCATTCCAGAAAATAAGAAATTCTGAACATTTTTACACATAAATGTAGTTTCTGGTAGAGATTTTTTTTTTTTTTTTAAATTTTCCTGGAAGACAAAACTTCGGCTATTTAATGGCACGCATACGCGTGCGCGATTAAACAGAGTTTTTTTGCTCGTGATTCATGGAATTTCAAAACATGTACATTAAATGAAACCTCGAGATCGAATTTTTTGATGGAATGCAATACCTATTGTAGATAAACATTAGTGGTAGTTGTTTTACGTGGCTTCTACCCACTATTGTTTATTTTTATGTAGCGTCTATAAGTTTGTTTTAACTACTTGAAGTTAATCCAGGTAAATCATATTTCGTTACAGGTACAGATGGATTAACAATAATCAAGTGTTTAAAAATCTGGTTGAAATTCCATGCTCTTACCAAGATTGCGAAAATTTACTCAATAAATCTACAACAATTTATTGAAACATTCAAACCAATAATGGTTATTTCGTTAATGGCGGGCGCCACAAAAGTTATTTTAAAGTGAGTGAGGTGTACGTTTTTGTGCGGTAAATGACGTACCTCAGTTACTGTTAAAACGAAACCGTACAAAATTCGTTCCGAACGAAATTCAAATATACATTACCGTGCTTTTATTTCAATATACCCTGGTATTTCAGATTTCAATACAAATCAAACTTATATCTAAAAAAAAATATTATATTAACTTACAAATACAGTATTGTTAGTGAAAATTGCAACACCAAGAAGGAAACGCATGAATTCAATGAATTTAATACCACAGGTTAGGTACATGACAAGTAGCAAATGCTTATTTTTTTCAAACCCGTACATGACCTTTGAGCCCTATCATATTTAGTATTTCGTGTGGCCTCCATGCGCTGCAATTAGAGCTGCTATTCGTGTGGCATTGCATCAGAAAGGTTCTAAATACGTTCCTGAGGGATTTCCCTCCACGCAGTTTGTATACGAGCCTACCACTTCGTGACACTAGTTATTGGAGGACTATGACGCACTAGGTGCGCATCCCAGTCATGTTCTTTGGGCGACATCAGGCGAACGTGCAGGCCAGGGAATCAGTGGTACCCGATGCTCTTCGAAGAAGGTTTGTACATTCCTCGCAATATGTGGCCGGGCATTGTTCTGTTGAACTAAGGCCTGAAAAGATGCGTGGACCAGGGGGAGTACCTTAGGTTCTACAGCCACCGTTAGGTACCGGTTGCTGTTCAAAGTGCTCTCAATTTGTAGGAGGTGAGATCGGTTGTTGTAACCAATGGTGCCCCAAACCATCATACTTGGTGTTTGTCCGCTATGCCGCTCAACAATGCAGCCCTCCAGGTTGCGCTCACCATGATACCACTTGACATGTATGCGGCCATCACTGTAGGACATGTTGAAGCGAGACTCACCAGAAAAGACTACATTTTGCCACTCAAAATCCCAGTGACGGGGTTCACGTGCCTATTGCAGTCGGAGGTGCTAAATTTGTCTGGACAATGGAAGCCGACGTAATGGTATGCGTGCAATACGGTCCGTTATGGCCATACGGACACTCTTCTACGCTTCCACCGGAGTTATTCGGATTATTCCTTCATGGTGTTGCAATTTTCACAAACAGCAGTGTATATAATACAATCACAATCATATTTTATTTTCATCAAGGTATCCTGCTTTGGATTTAATGACTGCCTCACAAACTGGAGGCATGCTATCAATCAGTTTTTGTAGGTATTTTGAATTTATATAATTTCACACATCCTTAACAGTACTCCAATATTGCTGGATATAGTAACTTCCCTGATGTGTCTGTCCACTTCATGCCAGGCCATTCAATGGGATTACAGTCAAGGTTTTGGGACGGCCATACCATATCTTTCAGTACTTTGTTTTTCATTTGATGCAGTGTAGTTCTTACAGAATAGTGACCGATGTTTTGAGTCATCCTGTTGTAAGGTGAACCCTTTCTGTATTAAGCGAATCCACTTGGTATTTTATGGTACTGAAGTATGCGGTGGTAGTGCTTCTGATCCATTCATTCTGTTTTCACAATGTGTCCAACTTTATCTCCAGTAAAACATCCCCAAACCATAACAAGATCTCCACCGTGCTTAACTGTAAGTAGAACACACAGCAGGGCTACCCTTTCTCCTACAAATTGGCGAACAGATATTTATTTCTGGTTCAAAAAATCTCGAACTTTGATTCATCGGGGAATAAACCTTCTTCCACTCTTCAGATGTCCAGTTACGGCGTTTTCTAGCCCATTCAAGTACCTTCTGTTTATTTATGGGCCTTAGAAGGGGTTTTCTTGCTGTGACAAATCTTTTCAAGCCGACTGAGTCTGCCTTTTACTGTTGCAAAAGATGTTTTTGCCTTGTTCATTTCTACCAATTCTGCACGAATTTGGGGCGCTGCTTTGAATCTATCTTACTGGTAATTCTGATAAAGTTATCAGTTTACGAGATGATCCTGATAGTGATGACAGTATTGTTACCTGTAGCCTTCTGGCGGTGAAGGGTGTATTGCTTTCCCCTGTAGATACACTACACTGCTTCGCAATTCGGTGGGTTGATAAACCTGCCTGTCTGAGTGCTACAATTGTAGCACGTTTTTCTACGCTCCGCTCGTGAAGCCATACTAGCGATGTGCACACTTCAACTGTCACTAAGAAAATTGAAATACACAAACCAAATGTTTATATCTTAGCAATGCTTGTAGTTCACTGCGGAAATAGCACTACAGGAAACAACAGATACACCAAATGCGACCTCAAGCGCCAATAGTTATAACAAAACATCAGATAGATAAACACTGTTTATATACAAAACATTGTTTTTGGATAACATAGTATCTAGATGAACACACACACAAAATCTTGACATGTTAACAGCTGTTGTATTGTTCCTTTGCGTACTCAGCCGTAACCGTGGTATTAGACCTTATCTACACAGAACTAAATGTCAGTTATTGGGTGTATTGAAATTAATGATCGGTAATGTATGTATGCTCTATTTGTATTGTAAATATTTTTCGCAATTAGTATTTTAATAAGAATTGTTAAAAGCTTGTGCAAAAATAAAAAATATAGAATGTGTTCTTTTTAAAGGGTAGTTGAAGGTGAAAGATTTTCCTGAAAATCTTATGTTGCATTTTGGAAGATACAAGTTTGGTATTTTTAGAACATTTCTATGTTGACTTGAAATATTCCTTTTGTATTCAGGGTCTTCAAAATATGTATTTAATTGGACATCAAATTTTTCGATGACATGAAATGCTTTTAACTTTTAGATGTACGGTCGAGAAAGGAAAAAAAGATAGTAAAAAGCGATGAAGCAATATACTGCATGGAAACATGCCAAGCCACCTTCGCATTGAATCTGAATGTACTGGTATATCTTTGGAAAATGTGTGGTCTCGGGTATAAAATAGAAAAGTGACTCGCATGAGCATGTATGGAAAGAAAGAAGAAACAAACCTCTGGTGTTGAACCTGGGATTTCTGAGTTGCCATATGACCCATCCCATTTGTACTTGTGTACAAAATAGTATCTATTATTGTAGGTAAGCAGGAGAGTGCATTAGCAATCCGCCTGTTTTAATGTGCTGCAATACAATTTCTTACAAAAAAAAATAATAATTTGCTCATCAACCAAAGTAAATGCGATTTTATCTAGATCACCTATGATGACGCAAGCGTTTTTACGATGGTAATTACATGTTCACTTGGCATGTAATTATCATCTACATCAGGCTGTGTTCGCCTGTCAGAGTACAGAACCTGTGTATGAATGTAACAAGTTGCTTTAAATTTGCTATATTACTTGACTTACCACCGCGCAAAAATATTTTTCTGTGTATTTAAAACAGTGATCTGTTACTACTACGCTCTACTTGAACATGGTTCCATACTTCATATTCAACATCACAGTTGTGCATTGTTAAAACAAAGTATGGAAATATATGTGGTGTACCTGTGAAGTACGTCGTGACTCGAACTTGTCTTTTGAAACACTAAACGGATGTATTAACTACGAGTTCTGTTCAATAAAGAATGATCATAATTTTTACAGTCATAATTTTTCGCACTATAATTCAATCTTATTATATTCTGTTAGCTTAATGTGAAACAAACACGCCGTAGTAGTTTATCTGTTGGTACTCCTGGTTTCCGCCTATGAGAACCAAGCAAGTTCAGACATGTTCAGTATCGCCTACCGCTGCAATGGAGGTAACATGCAGTTAAAGTTGATGTCAGAGGGAGATCCGGAGTTTCTTTCACAGCTGATGAAACTTGGCTACATCATTTTGATACCGAAATTATGGTTTGCCAGAAGCAAAGAATCATGATAGATGTCAAAGGAATGTTGGTTCTTTGTTACGACAAGGGCAAGGCCAGTTGAGTTGGGGGAAAGTGTTATAACAAAGCAATGTAAGAAGCAGTGTCCTTAGAAGATTTCTAAAGTGGCTCACTGACTAGTATGAATAGGAAATTCTTTGGATCATTTACAATGGCGACAAAACAGCCACAAAGGGATTTTGGTTGAAAAGGAGCTTCCTGAGAGTGAAAGTTAGATATACACACGCGCATCTGTGGTAAGGAGAATAGTCTTCGGCGTGAAGCCGATCAGAAGGGTCTTCGGCGTGAGGCCGATTAGAGCGGTCCGAGGCGTGAAGCCTATTAGGGCGGTCAACCTGTTCTGTGTTTGATAATTGACGGTTCGTAGATATATAAGGAACGAATAAAGTTTATCGAGTAATAAACATTCTGCCGTCAGTAACTCTAAACAGAGATTGGTAACCCTTGGTCGGCAACTTTCATTTCGATGTTTCAAAAGAAGAAGCAGTGAATAAATAATTTGGAGACGGGCATTCCAGTGTCATTAAATATCCTTCTCACACATACCCACGCATACCCTGTGAGAGACCTCATTGTTTGCATACTTATTTGCACACCTATTAACATTTTTGTATCAATTTTGATTCTGAGAGCAAACAGCAAGGCTCAACCAACCCCCCAAAAAGCAAAACTGGTTGCTTCTGCTGGGAAACTTATGGTCAACTCATTCTTTGATATTCATGGAATGGTTTATCAGCATGTTGTACCTGCACACACATCAATAACTGAACAACAATACTACAGGGATGTCCTGAAAACATTGCAAGTCCATATCAGGCGCAAAAGACCACATTTCCATGAAGCAGGCTGGATGCTGCACCACGATAATGCGCGGCCGCATATTGCCAATGATGTTTCTAAATATCTTGCAAAAATCAACGTGAAGTATATCCCTCACCCTTCCTATAGTCCGGATTTAGTCCCACGTGACTTTTTTCTATTCCCTAACTGGAAGAAACGCCTTCATGGGAGGCATTATCCATTAGAAGCAGTAATGAAGTCTGCGGAGGCGATTTTGAAGGATCTCTCAAAAATGGTTTCCAGCATGTCTTTGATGACTGGCAGAAACGCTGGGACAAGTGCATCACGTTCAGGGGAGACTATTTTGAGAAGGACCATCAAAATTATGAGGATGAGTAAAGGTACGTTGTCAAAAAAAAAAAAAAAAAAAAAAAAAAAAAAAAAATGTGATCATTCTTTATTGAACAGCCCTCGTAGCTAAGTTCTGATTTGTTCCTACTGTGTTCATAGATTTTTTTTTCACTGGAGTAAGTAAAGTAAAGGTCGAAAACGAGTCACCAAAGCAAGTAAATCAGCTCTCTCACAACTCAGTTAAGCTGCACATAAGTACCTCTGCTTTTCCATACCAGAGTCTATGGAATGTTAGATTCATTCACTCACAGAAAACGCTGGCAAGATTAAGTCAACGTGCTAGGCAGCAACGTGAAGTCCCGATACATTTCATTACTTACATTGCACAAAATGAAACTCAGCTTCTTTCAATAATGTAAACTTAACCATTTAAAAGCATTGAAATAGTGTCGTTTTATTAAGTGATATTTCGATACCACCGAGTATCGAGATTATCGGGGTAAGCATATCGAGGTTGCATCCCTAATCTAAAAATATCTTTAGGTATTTACGAACTTCAGCTGTTTTTGAAATACAAGTATTCAGTGTTGGATATTTAGTTTTCTAAATACTCCCCACGGTCAGATTTGCCACTTTACTGTTTTTACATTAATTCGGTGAAAAGAAACTTAACTAAACTGTTGACCAGTGTTAATCTGTTCCTTCCAACAGAATGATACAAATCTGCGAATGGTGAATTACTATTAATTGAATTACTAGTAATCAGGGCTTTTATTTGTTTGTACTTTCTGTTGTAAGATCACAAATGCATGAAGGCAGGATTAAACCACCAATCTGGAGGGATGTGTGGATCGTATCTAAACCCAGCACGAACAAGGCTCAGGCTGACATACTCTGTGATGTTTGTTCTTTCCTGAACAAATCAAACTTAATCTCTGTCCTACGCACTGTCTAGCAAAAACGTTTATTATTCGACGTAATATAATCACTTCCGCCTTTCGGAATATGTACGTATTTTATTGGGGCTCGTGCGTACTACAGCTGCTTGTAAAGTGAATGATGCTACCATTAAGTTCTTTTCTTTTGCACGAGTCAAGTTTTATTTCCCATGTTCCATATATGGCCATGCAGCTTCTCTCGTACTGCTCAATGACGATGGAGAACGTTTTTTCCCCCATTCAGTTCATTGTCGTCATACTCATCATTCTGTCACAGTTGCGATGTTTATCTGCTCCATGATTTTTCATATAAGGGGTTTTGTCCTTGCTATCGAGATCTGAGTAATCGATGTTTAATTCAGGAATAGGATAGCGAGTAATCTTGGATCTAGTCTTCTCTCATGCTTACGAGGCGTACCATTACCTTATTATGGAATATATATTCACGAAATCACAACACCAAATTGTGCTTCACGTTGTCTTCACTGCTAATGCAGCCGCTAAGTTAGACTTTTGTTAATGCCTAGAGCAACCCGTAGATACTACTGTTGCATTTACTTACGGTTTGTTGCATACACCAGTTTATAGAACGACTGCCTCGACCGACTCTCCTGTCTGGCCTGAGCCCTCCCTTATACAATCCCAGGGTGAAGATAGAAAGGTTCTATTTTTTTTTTTTTTTTTTTACTTTCATTATAACAAAAACAAAGGACTTGAAAGGAGAAAGCGTTAGAAACTTGAGATGGCAGTTTACCTTTTCCTTTGTGGAGTTCCGCATTAGCACCTCCGTTAGTATTGTCACCCGAACGTCGGAACACCCTATAGAACCGACCGGCAGCAGCAGGAGACGGTAGGCATTCGCCACGCCCCCCTCATTTGTCTTATAGCGGTAACGAGGATTGGCTGGGAAAACATCACTGTGCCATCCCTTTCCGTACCACCCGAGTTCTCGAACTTACGGGATATTTCATCTTATCCAGAACCTTCTAGAAAACAGTGATATTCCTATAAAAAGGGGCTGCAATGAGTGAGGAGTTAGTCAGTGCTTGACGAGCTAGCGAACGGACGAGAAGACTGCGTGCGTCGGAGGAGTTTACGTAATCGCAAGTGCAAGTGGAACTTTAACGGACGAACTGTTGAATTGTAATTGTGTGCATTACGTAATTCTGTGTAATTGGCAAGTGTTAAACTGTAAGTCGGTGGAAATAAAGAACATTGTTGAGTTTGTGTAATTGGACTTTTCATTTCACGAACCCACAGAGTCATAGTATTATCATAATGCTGCCGCACATTGTGCGGGAGCGGTTAGATAAAAGTTAAATTCCTTCTCCATGACCATGGCCTAGATTCTGGACATGACATGAAGGGAAGTGAGCATCAGGAAATTGTGAGGTTTGTTAGGTGTACTCTTTATTGGTCCTGTGGGTGACTGTGCTTATGGGGGCTGGAAAGGTTCTAGAAACCCTCGAAGTAAATGTTCCAGAGACGGCAAGAAACGAAGGCTCTGGAAGTCTGACTGGTGGCAGAACAAAAGGTTATGTATTTTTCGGTTTATGTCGACAGCAGCTCCCGGTTCACGTGCACTAGTTCCTTTCTCTTTTACCGCCGGCCCGGCTTTGTGGCGGCCTGTACTTTTTGTAAATTCTGCTTTATCCCTTACTTTTACCATGTCTGATTTTGTATATTGATATTTCTGTGATTTTTGCTTGGGGTTTTATTGTGTATTTATCTCTAGGTTTTACTGTGATTAATGCAGCATACTTGCTTTGTTTGATTTTCGTTACGATTTTCCTTTGTATTAATGTTTTTCTATGACGTTTAAGTTTTATAGGGGCGCTATAACGCAATAGTTGAACACCCTAAATTACACAACGTCCTAACTGGTACAACAATCCGGTTTAAAATTCCGGCAGCGGCATTTGGTTGCATTTATTCATTCCAAATCATCTTTACAAGTGACAAGTTTTGTATCCAAAACTAACCTAGAGCGGAGGTGTGATTAATGTTCAGAAGTTTTTAGCCAAGATCTGTTCAATGCATAAATTTCATGTGTCATTTACAATGAAGACGTAGTGTTAACACAAAGCAGTATATGCGTAGATACGAGTTAGGACCTGTGTGAAATACAATCTAGACACAACGGAAAAACTTGGCACTGACTTCCAAATCTGTAATTGCATATGGAAATCTTTTGATCCTGTTGGATGTTTCAAAATCGGAAACATATCGAGCAACATATCCAGAAGTGGCTCCGGGGTAGTACCTACGTGCCATGACAGCACCTTAAAAAGGAGCAGAAATAAGATTTTAAATTATTTACATACTTCCAATGCAATCGTGCTTACTATTGCTCAAGACGCAGTGAAATGTCTTGCCTATCAACAGAAAACCAAAGAAGCTGAAGGAAGTCACTATACGTTCTCAGTTTGAACACATGTTATTGTTGTATGGGCTCGTGTCATATGTAATCTGGCACGAAGTTGTATTTGTCCACAATGACTGGAGAGGCGAGTGGTGTGGCGAAGGAATGGGAGAAATCCGTGCCGTTTTGTTGCCGGCACGCCTATTGTTGAGAGCACATGCCAGTCATAGTACCGGTGGTACTCGCACAGGCTAAATGCTGTATTGAGAAAGATAAGCCATTTATCAATAAAGTGTGCAATGTTAACGGAAAACTGTGTGTTTATATCAAATTAATTTTCCATTGTTCATTCTTAAAATGCAATTTCTTTTTTATAATGTTAACTGCATTGTACAGAGGACGATTAAATGAATTTTGTTTCTGCTGTGAATACTAAAGACTGTTTAGTGTATGAGTACTGCATATATTTTATTTAACTAACACTAATAAAGCAGCTTTTAATGAGATTGTTCATTTTTACTTTATCGCTAGTAGATAAGGTACCTAATACTGAAATACTTGTGAAGACCAACTCCTGATCTGTAAATAATTATAAAATAAAGTGACGCGGATATTGAATGAACATTTACTTGAAAAATAATGGTTAAGTGTATTTGAAGTAAAAAATGCTTCGTTCTGTTTTTTATGTACTTTGTTCATTTTGTGCAAAAAAGTGTGTGGGATTAGTTTACGCGTGTGGAAACATTAAGACACCTACGAGATTACCTGAAACTGATACGCTGTACGGTAATTTATATGTAAATGTTACGGTAGCTCGATATTTGCTCGAGAAAGAAATCTGCTAAACTTCTGAATTCCACGTAGTTTAGTTTTGCCCTGTTACTGTAGGTGACAGTAATGTAGTCATTCGATGTACAGTTAAATAAAGTCGGTATTATCGGTAGTGTACATACTGCATCATGTAACTGAGCATCATTTCAACGATTTCTTTCAGTCACTCTCGGATAACTCCTATCTCTTTATTAACAAAATAAAACCGCTAAGTAATGCTTTCATGCTTAAGCCACCACTAAATATACCACAAGAAATTCATCCACTCTCTATAAATAATAGGTATAGAACCAAATAGCAAAGTAACGTAGCATGCCCAAATGGAAGAGCGGCAAAATTATAAGGTAAATGGGGTAAAATTGAGATCGCGTGCTGATGAAAGAAACGCGCGCACCGTAAACCATAGCGTTTGGAGTTAGCTATGCTATCTCTTGCGTTACGTAGCGCGTTGTCACGGGATTATTAGTAAGTAGTAGTGAACGCTTCCGTTAAACAGCATAGGTGACAAGTCTGGTGCATATGCTACTCTGCTTCATTGTGAACGAGGCTTTATTTTTTGGAGTAGAGAAAGAGGAAAAATAGTGAAATAGTTGCTGTTGTGATAGCTTTGAAAAAAGGGCTATACAATGGGCCTTATGTCTGATAATGTAAAATCGCCTACTGCAAATAGGTTATGGCGTCTGGCATTAAGTTTGCGAACCATGTGGTTTTTTATTATCTGGAGAGTCATTTTGTCTCTAAAAGGACGGAAATTGCTTTGGTGATTCTGCACAAAATCATAAGTGTGTCTTTATCATATGCTGAAAATGGACTAGAGGCTGTGTAAACTATGTAGGTTATACTTAGATTTCCTGAATTTACTGGGTTATGCAAAATATATGTGAATAAAATAAGTCCTCCTGAATCAAAAAATAACTACAAGAAAAGATTTAATTACACAAATAACACGTTCAGTTGCTTAAAATCGTGCTTACTGAAACGAATTGAACTCTTAATCTTGAAAGAGAGTATTTAAGTAATTACTGGGTTTTATCTTGTGAGTCAAATAACGAAATTTAGACAATGATCTGCTTGGTTACCGCGTCTGTCCCCCCCTCCCCCAAGAAAAAACAAACCTTACACTACCTTAAGAGAATAATTTCACTAACTTTTCATTCCAGATGGGTGAAATACTCAAATGAACCCAGGGTCCATAGAGCTTAGTTATTCGACGTTCATCATTCGGGGTAAAGGAAATCCCTTGAAAACCCCCTATCCAGATAACTCACCCTGACCGAGATTCGAACTCGGAGAGCTTGACCGTGAGGCAGACACGCTACCATCTATGCCACAGAGGCGAGTGCATTCAAGACGAACGATATTTATTTAAAATGTTACGGATAAAATCATGTTCTATTAAACTATACGAAATTCACATCAATAGCCTTATTGAACATTAAAAACTTAAACTGTATTTGCACTTTTTCAAACACCTGTTTCATTTATAGTTCATTATACAGCTTCTACCGATAAATGGAAAGGAAACACTGAATTTCAAGCAGTTTAAAAATTCTGGTCGTTAAATTGTGTACAGTTAAATTCTTTTAATAATCTCAGAATGTCATGAATGGTTTTTCTTGCTGTGGAAAATGCAGTGGTTTGTTGTAGCTTCACTTAAAGATTAAAGTGCAATTGATATTTTTTACTATTCTGTATTAAATTTTTCCCCATCTTTGCCATTCTGAATTAAAGAACATAAAGGTATTTATTTTCTCTAGTCATTCTCTAAATTATTCGTTAAAATCAAAACGTTTAGTACAGTATTTATCAATATGGCTGTAAGTAATAGTAAGACTGCATAGAAAAACATAGAAATCTATAACCTATGAAATTATTTGGTTCGTTACAAGGTGCAAGCTGCGAGGGAAGCAATATGTTAACGAATATTAAATATATATGTAATTTTTGCTTTCTTTGGAATCTACTGCTCACGTTGGTGATTCATGTGTACATCCCGGAAACCTCAAAGGTTATCTCAACGAAAGATGAGAACAACTTGCGGTTACGTCTTGTAACTCATCTTACTAAAAACAGTAAATCAAAAGATCCGTGGTTCGAATCCTAGTGGTGCCGTCAAGTTTCATATTTTATCCTTTGTTTCAATCATATTCTCACATGGCTACTCGAAGTAAGTTGTCAGCAGATGTCAATAAAACCTTATAAACTGATCAAGCAACTATTCAGTTTCCGATTTCATATAGGATTTACCTGCAAAAGGAAGCCGAATTCCTTTGGACAGTCAGGCTAATCCAAATGGCTAACATGTTTTAATGTTCTTGGAACACATAGAAAAATGCGTTTGAATTTCAAAACAGCAACAAAATATTTCTATAAGGTTTAACATTTTCGTCTTTATTAATAACATAATTGCTACTTGTGCCGCACAATTTATTAAGTCCCTATATAGAAGTGAAGTTACGAAAATGTATGACATTTAACAGCTGATAAATGTGCACCTAGAACTTGGAGACGCTAGTTAAAAATATGCCTAATATAAAATACCTAGTTCCATCAGCTCCCCCGGATGCCGGGCATCGTTTGTTTTACTTAGAACCATCCCATCCTTGAATATACAGGTGTAGCACCTCGGCGAAAAAAAATAAGAAGACTGTTAAAATGTGAATATTCAAACATAGCAACTAAATTATATAAGTGGGAGAGGGATCATTCAATCTTTCATGATTTAGTGTGCATCGCTAAGTAAAAACACTTGGATATTTTGGGGGTTTAAAACTTTGTGGAATTATAGAAATTGTAGTGAAAATATAATATTTGACAGTGAAGAGAGGTAGGTCTAAATAACAGGATAAACAGGATAGTCCTTTTTATTTACACAAGAGAAACGGCTTTATAAAACTTAGGCAAAACCGATGCCATTTCAAAGCATGCTTAAGGGACAGGCCACTTTTTTCCATAATAGCCATAGAGGCATACGTTTGTAAATGCATGAAAATACAATTTAATTTATTAGATGAAATAAAAGACCGCTTTGCTCTCGCCAAGAGGCCCGGATTCGATCCCAGACGATCGCATGTGAGATTTGTGGTGGACAACACGACGCTGGAGCGGGTTTTCTCCGGGGTCTCCGGTTTCCCCCGCCATCATTCCACCAATTACTTCATCTTCCTTTCATTCATTTCGCCCTCATTCTGTCATCTACTTCTCTCTCACCCTTACCAGGCATCGAGCTGATCATCCATCCTGGGTTCTCCATCTGATCCAGAGTTACTGTTCAATTCGACGCTTAAAGAAATAAGGGATACAGGGAAAAGAATCCTCTAACTCTACATGGCAGTAAAACCAGGAAGTTGAAGAAAGAGAAATGGAAAACAAGAACGCTCCATGGATGTCACAATCTATAACAATATTTTTGCTATTACTCTATATTCAGTTATAAGTAATTCAGCCAGGTAGAAATAAATGATTCGCAAACTTTCCAAGCTGGTGTCTCCCACCAGCACTTACAAAGGTAATCCAGGAAATAACGACCGTCTGCACAAATCGCTGGCGGGCTTCTAACCAACGTCAAATGGTTTCTTCGATATCATTTCCCAGTGTCATGTGGCTACCAATCGAAGCAATTTATTGTTTTCTTGATTGTTTAAACTGAAATGCGTAGTACAAAATCACACCAACTTTTATCTGAGCTTTATTATTGGATCTTTTTTTTAATGCCGAGAAGTTGAAGTCTGCAGAAATTTACCATTAACTAGAGGAAGTGCTTGGTGACAAAGTAGTGTAGAGGAGTAATATAAATGTACAATAAATGTGTGTGATGAAACCCGACCGGACGTCCTTCACTCATCACATGATTTGAAGAATCAAACGAAAAACAAAATTGTGTAAGACACTTTCAACCGTAGATGGGCTGCCGATATTTTTTCACCAAGTGTTCCTCATTTGCTTGATGAAATTGTGTCCAAGATTTTGGCTTGATGAATTGCCTGCTAATCCTAATTCACAGGTTTAAATCGCCCACAGACTGATGGTTTTTATTTTAAGCTTGACAGTAGATTTAAAACTCCTGCTTGATGACTTTTCGGCACACCGGCGGCCCTTATATGAATCTGGCAAATTATTTCTTTAACAAACATACTTTTTCTTTCACTCAGACCTTTTTCTCTAAAAAATTACATTTATTTATTTATTCTGAGGTCCTCAAGATGTGAAATTCTGGTAAAATTATTCAGTGGCAAGTCTTTAAATGGAAACTATTCTTTCACACTGGCCGCGTGTAGGCTAAAGAATGGAAAGGTAGAGTCAGACTGAAAAATTCAATGCCATAGCCATGATTTGAACCACGGATCTTCTGGTCTCCGTCCAGCCGCTCTAACCATTGAGCTACTATGGCCAACATGTCGACCGTACATTAAATTCTCCAACTGACCCGTGTTTTTTTCCGGTAAACCACTTAGTTCTCATAAACACATGAGACAACTACCTTAATGGCGACTTACAACATGTAAGTACTTTAAGGCCCGGGCTTTATAGTTAACCACTATTAGGTCAATTAATTGAAATTGTTCTGTCACACTGGCCGTGTGTAGTCAGTTGGAGAATATAATGTCATGTCGGCATGTTGGCCATCATAGCTCAAATGGTTAGAGCGGCTGGATGGAGACCAGAGGATGCGTGGTTCAAATCCCCGCTATGGCATTGAATTTTTCAGTCTGACTCTACCTTTCCATACTTAAGTCTACACATGGCCAGTGTGAAAGAACAATTAATTTCCATTAATTGACCTAATAGTGGTTAACTATAAAGCCCGGGCCTTAAAGTACTTACAGGTTGTAAGTCGCCATTAAGGTAGTTGTCTCGTGTGTTTACGAGAACTCCTAAGTGGTTTACTGGAAAAAATTCAAGTCAGTTGGAGAATTTAATTTGGCCATAGTGGCTCAATGATTAGAGCGGCTGGACGGAGATCAGAAGATCCGTGCTTCAAATCCCGGCTATGGCATTGAATTTTTCAGTTTGCCTCTCCCTTTCCAAGTCTTTAAATGCTTTTTTTCAAATACATTGAAATCAAGCGGTTTGCACTTCCTGGATTACCTCTTATGTCCACTTTGTCTTTACAAATGTTTTATCCTCGTATATTTGAGAATAACACAGAAATGAGAATTCAGAATTTGCAATAACACTTTAAAAGTGTGATCAATAGCTTTTGAATATTGGTAGAAATAAAGATAAACGTAAACCTTCAGCTTGACATTCTAAGAGATAACCTGAAAGGAAGTTTAAATAACATTTATTACTTCTGTTCGTGTCTAGATACAATTTTGAATTCAAATGCGCAAAAGCGCTTCTTTTTCAGCAACCAGTGTGTTAAATCACAAAATCAGTTGCCAGGATATCAGTGCCGCCGGTGTGTAGGAATTTCGTCGCACAGGAGTTCTTTTACATGCCAGTAAATATTCTGACATGAGACTGTTGCTTTTAATCATCTTAAAAACACCAGCGACCTCGGGATTAGTAGGCCAACGCCTAACCTCGGAACCAATTGGATCACTGCGAGAGACAAAAGAGATCAGCATAACTCAAAAACGAAACGTTTGTTATTTAAGTTCAGCATTGTCTAAGGATGCGATACTAAGAAAATCGCCCAATTTATGCTACTATCTATATGGAAAAATTTTCGAAGCCCATTTTCACAAATATGGTTAAGGCTTTTGATTAGAATTCTTATTTGTGTTAATTGATGGAAATTAATCATGTCTTCACACTAGCCGTATATAGGCTAAGGTTTTTTGTGAGACAGTCAACGTGAAAAATGCAATGCCACGGCCGGGATTTGAACCATGGATCTTCTGGTTTCCTCCCAGTCGTTCTGATCCATTGAGCTTATGTTGAGATATTTTCATAAATACATGTATGTCTTGAAATTTGTGGGAAGTCTCCGAATTCCTCTTCATTCTGAATGACTTGCATAACTGAATCTGCAAGATATAGACAAGACTGAAGGAGTTTTGTTCCGTACTTTAACGGAGAAATCAGGAGCAATGAAAATTGTATATATAAATACCCGATGGTTAACGTATTTGAGTCATACCACACGGTTCAATGCTTGAGGCAAGAATGACACTACGTCTTGTTCCACCGGCGATTCGAGCAGAAGTTCCAAGACTAGGTCCTGAGTGTCCTACTCAGCTACCAAATATTCCTCATCGCCCTTTTACTAATGACTCCAAGACCCCACTACGAGCTTCTAATACGATGTTGCCACTTCATTTTTACATGTCTGAATTTTCCTTCTTTCCATGCTAAAATCTCAAATGTCTAAGAAATACTCCCACATATTCCAAGAATCCCAAGCTAGCCTGCCATACTTAATTTGGAAACTTGGGATAGTGACCTTAACTCTCGCTATCGTAACCGATCGGACCACTTCTACGAATTTGCCTGAAAGCCAGCCGTCGCTAATTAGTGTACTTGTCATCTTACTACGAGCCAAACTATACTCATATATTGCCAAACCTACAGCCGCTAAAAATTGTATTACAAATGCACAAAATATCCATATTTAATTTTATTGTAAGTATTCATTTATTCAACTGATCCATAATTTCTGTATCAAGATCTTAGTTAAAAGAACTAGATAAAGTATAGAATTTACATCCTCTGTCCCCCCCCCCCCATTTTGACAAAAATTTTAAAGATATTTCTTGTTATTGGTTAGATTTTCAAGTACTTATCTGTTCGCCAACGCAAAGAAAGTCCCTGACAGGAATGTGCCACCCTTACACAGTGGACAAGGTCAGTTAATGTGTGACAGAGAACGCTTCTACACAAGAAGTAGAACCTTTAAAAAACATTTATTCAGTTCGCCCAGTAAATTAAAACCGAGAAGATTTATTCACAAAAGTAGAAGTCAGAATATTTTTGAATGGGCTGTAACAGAACTGACCTGAGTGTCAAACACAACCAGGCAGGGTATCGGTACAGTGTCTAACCCCCCTTGTGCCTCATTCCTCTGGAATTTTCTTTGCTGTGGCAAACTGTACTGTTCTTAATTAGGAATTGTTCGTTTGTTTTTTTAAATGTCCTGGCTGCAATGAGAAGGAATGCCAGTTATATCAGAGCGACCGATTACACTCGTACGCACACAAGCACAGACCTCTTTCTAAAAATCTGTTTCCTCCTTCATGTAGCCTCAAAATGTGTTTCTGGTGAAACCTGGTTATTTTGGTAAAGTGTTACGTTTTCCTTACCCTGTAGAGAAATTGAAAAAATACACAGAACTGAAGAGAAGTTTGTAGTGTTTAATAACACTAAATACGCGTTTATGGCATCCCCCCCCCCCCTTTTTTCACAGATGGATACCCATAAGTAAATGCTGTTCCACAATGCTTGTTTTAGATATGGCACATTAACTATGTATAAATGTCATCTTTAGGTTGTAACTTGTGTTTTTATGTCCACAATCGAGTGGTTAGTAGTGCGAGTGTTAAAACGCGGCGGCCATGATGGAGAGTGATGTCTTGTAAAAGTCAACCAAGGTCCATAAATACTGCTTGCTAGTGCGTAATCACTCTAATTAAGTACACTGTAAATAGCTTCGCGGGTTATAAAGCTGGTATAAAGTACACTCCATTAGATGTGTCTTGCTTGTTCTGCTTCTCGAGTTGTTGAGCAGAAATAATTAGTAATGTTATCATGCTGTTTCTTCACGGTTTTATAGTGATCATGTTAGTTGTGCACCTGATAACGATGGAGGTCATAGATTACTTATTAACTAAGTGCCGGCGCAATAACCAGGTAATCGGCCAATAAATTTTCTTGTGTATTTTTTTTTCTGGTGACAAATAAACTTTTCCTTCCCTTATACTTGAGCATTTCTTTTTCTGAATTATAGGTTGAAGGTTCATTAATTTTTTAGTACACATCATTTGTGGCATTTCTCTTGTGATGGATTGTTACAAGTTTATAAATAATTCCAAGAATATTTTTTTGATGAGCCATTCTGGGGAAGGAGCCTGTTTTAGTAGTAGCCTACGTCAAAGACTAATTGGCAGTCTGACATTTCCCTTTTACGTTCATTGTATACGCTCTCCAAGACTTACAAATGGGTGCCTGGGATATGAGACGCCTGGTCAAGCCTGGAAATTCTGGCTCTGAGGGAATATCCAGGGTGGAAGTTAAGCCCGTACCTTATGAGGGGTGGAATAGATATTAAATTACAGTACAGTGGTTGAAAGAAAGGTGTTTATGGAGCACTTCGTGGAATGAATGGCGGGGGAAACGCAAACCCGGAGGAAGTCTCCCATGTACTAGAATCCCACATTGGGCGCCTAGGTGAGAGTGGTCACAGCGCCGCTGCTTTTATTTTTCCACGAATGAAAGATTTCAGTAAAGTGTTGGACCTTATGATTGTGAAGGACATATATTTGCAAGTTCTTTAGCTTATTGTTTGATGCCTGCTCAAACCTGTGACGCGTTGTTCCTGAATGAGCTCTGCTACATTTCTGGTTCTAGGTGGCTTCGGATTTAACAGACGATGTCTCTCCCCTCATACCGTTCTCTCTGAGTGTAATTTACTGACTCACAAACTGTATCAAACCCACGTATTTTCTGTTGCATTTTAAATAAACAATTCATGTTTCAATGAGGTCTACCCTGAGGTTGAAGTCAACTATTAGGACAATATCTTGAGTTTAAAAAGCCCTCCCCCACCCCTTTCGAGTGGAAGTAGATACACCACTTAGTCCATCTACCCATCTGGGAAGACTACCAATAACCTCGACCAATAACCAATAGCCAGTGATCTAGCTACCATACTGGTAGCTATCAAGTATAATACCGAGACTCTTTTAGGCGTCTCTTAACTCCTCATAGGCGAAGCGAGCCAGACGTACCTAATACACATGGCTGTCGGAAACTACTGCCTCGTCGAGACCAACCCAACCCATTCCAAATATCCTAAGAGAGGGGCTCGAATGTTTGGCCCGACGTACTTCTGCTAACGTCTAGGGTCCGCAGCTGAAGGATCGGAGCCCTTTCTCCTACGGGGCTAAACAATAGTTCACACATATACTACCTTTTAGCCGCAAAGGGGCATTCTGGATATTCGTGGACATTCTGATTACCACATAAGCCCGCTATCCTCTGTGTCAAATCTAGCAGAAAACACTTTTTACATAATTTAGTTGCCCTTACACCATTACAATTTTACTTTTATTTTTAGAAAATCTGCAACAGTTGGATAAGAAGTATCTAATGAGGCACTCAACTCACAAGTAGCACCATAAATGCATATCTAATTTTTACTTCGTGTCCAATTACAATACCGACTATTTGGCACATTCTCTGGTTTCTTAGCTAACTGCTTCCTACTTGAGGATAAAATTAACATAAATAATAAATTCTAAAGTGTGTTGAACATTTTATTTTGTATATGGATTAATTTATAACTAGTATGTGCACTTTACCTTTACTTGTGTGTAGAAGAAACCGTGCTAATTAGGCCATGTAGCAGCTGTGATGAAAACATTTATCTTGAAGTACGTGCTTGTGATACCAGGATCTAAATGGATAAATAATTATCGCAATATTGCATAACCGAAATTCCTGATTAGTAACATCACACGCCATTCTCTGAAATCTTTTGTCAAAGATGTGTTAGAGATGTCAGTTACGTGTCTGAATATTGTTTAGGAAATAACGAAGGCACAGCTTAGTGCAGATTAAGAGTCAAGTGGTATTAGGTTAGTGGAATTTTGTGAATGCAGTGAACCGACTATTTTGAACAGTTACAAGTGAATTTACTTTTTCAGGTAATATGAGGCTATGTTATAGTAGAAAAGTAATATATAGTTCAAAATAATGTAAATCGGGGTGATATTTGTGTTAAAGAAATGGTGCAACAGTTCTGTAAACGGTATAGGAAATAGAACAGTATATAAGCAGAGGGTAGAATAAGTGAATCGAACAGTGAAAAAATCTAAATAATCTGTTATCAGGCCAAATGAATTTACCAGTAAATATGTTGAGAGAAGAATATTATCGTGAATTATAAATATGAATACAACTGGTAAAATACTTTTGCTAATTAGCAAGACATGTTTGCGTGTAATTTGGCTGAGTATAAATTAACTAAACTATTAATAAACCTAAATTAGGTCGAAATAAACCTAAATATAGTATCTAGTCTCCTTGAAGATTGTGCAGCAGAATACCTCCATTTACACAAATGGCTCTCGGATAGCTGAAGGGCTTAGTAAAAATGCCAAAGTAGGATGTGCGTTTGTGGTACTCTCTCGCTCCATAGAATGCCATTCTTCCATTTTCAGACTTGCCAAGGAGTGTTCAGTTTTTCAAGCTGAATTATTGGCAATCCGTGAAGCAGTGAAATGGTGCAACAACTTACAATGTACCGCTCGCCTTTACAGTGACTCACAAGCAATTGCAGCTTTGAAATATACGAAAAACAGCAGTCCTATATTGCAGCTGAAATAAGAAGTCAATTATTATGTAGTTCTCATCTGTGTATTAAATGGGTCAGAGGGCACGTGGGGATTGCCGGAAATGAACGTGCAGATAGCTTGCAAAGAGAGCTGTGACTTCGGATCTTCCATTTCTTCTATGCCCCATTTCTTAAGTGAGGCAAACATTAAAGGAGATTACCATCAACGACTGAAATGAATACTGGTTAAAAAGTGATTGTGGTGCTTTGACTAAGGATTTATATTTCCCAACAGTTTCTGACAGACATAAATGTTAATTCTATGTTCTCACTCAATTCTTTACTGGACATGGCAAATCTTCAGCTTACTTATTTTGATTCAAAATCAAATCCACATGTGATTGTATTTGTGGAAATCATCTTCAAGATGTCCCTCACATTTTTTTTGATTGCCCGTTTTTCTGTTTTGAAAGATACGAACTTGAATTATTGCTTCAATCCTTAGGTTACACTTTATCAAAACCACTTACACATGTTCTGATGAATTACAAAACTTATCAATATTTCATGGCTTTCTTAAACAGAATATTTCTTAAGCTAAATGATTCATCTTAATGTTTACTGTTTGTCAGATTGATATTGAATTTTTTATGTTTTTGTAAATTGTATTGTATTCATAAATTTGTAAACTATATTCCTAATATACCTTTGGGTAAAATAGGAATAAAAAAAATTGGATAATAAGTAAATAAAAAACCTAAATTAGTAGTTTCAGGTCTAGAAATATTAGTTAAGTAGCATCTTTGACTTATTTAAAGTAGTAATACTAATTTGTGAATAATAATCTCAGACATGCCAGAAAATAAGCTTTATCTATCAAACTTTCGATTAATTGGCAACCTCTCTGGTTTTATTTTGTGTTTGCTGGAAAAGCAGAAAACGACACGTTTGATAACACAAGATGGCTGCTTCGCAAAGCAACTAGCATCGACACAGTTTAAATGGATCTTAAAAGTGAGCTAGAATGTTACATGATCCGCGTTTGAGACCCGGCCGTGGATTTACATTGTCAAAACCTGGCACGGTTTACAACTTTTGTCATTTAACATGTATAGGTTTCTTTTCTAGGGAAAGCACTGCATTCCAGCCAGGAATTCTATGTGTTTTAATACTTATTAAAACAGCATGCTTCATTACATTATGGAGTACCACATTGGCTGGCTTCTCTTTTTAATACATTGGTTTGCGTGATTTTAGAGCATAATTTAACATAAAAGTATAGTTTTATTATGTGTATGCGTGTGACATAACTCAAAACCAAAGTGGGTATTTAAGTTTAGCATCTTACAAGGATATCACCATCCTCCAATCCAAGTGAAAAGTCCAAGTCCTCTTAAGTATCAGGGAAGTACAAAATTAAGAGCAGAGTACCAGAAAAGGAAATATTTTCACAATTTGTTAAACAAATTTTATTCACGTGTTCTCTTAAAAGCGTGTGATTGAAAGCATGTATCGTGTAATAAGTCAGTGATCTCTAAACTTTAAAAACCATGTATAATTACAATCACAACAATTGTTCGTGGTAAACAGTTCATAGTGATTCTAGAAGTACTTCAGGCGAAACGAATCCATTTGCGATGTTTCCAAATAACAATACAGAGAGCGAGAATGGCTCATTTGTAACGTTGAAATTAAGGCCAAGTCCTTATTCTTACATGAAAACATTTTTGTGTGTTTTTCCCTAATCTTGGAGTTGAATACTAATCTATGCCATTCAAATTGCACTCACAAAGTTGAAGTTGCAATAAAAAGTACACATTCAGGTGAACAGTGCAGAAGAGGAGCGTGGAAACTGTTGTGCTGCATGGACTTGATTTTCTTTTGTTTATTCTAGAACTATTCGTTCTAAAGCGAGAGTCCTATTCTCTCTCGCCCGCCTCCGTGGCTTAGATGGTAGTGTGTGTGCCTCACCTTCAAGAGGTCCCGAGTTCGAATCTCGGTCAGGGTGAGTTATTGGGATAAGGGTTTTCCGGAGTTTTCCCGTATCCTGAAAGACGAATGTCGGTTAATTCTAAGCTCTGTTGAACCTGGGCTCATTTGAGCGTTATTTCACCCATTTCATTCTCGTCCGGTATGAGAGCGTTGGAGGACATAAATGAAAAAAAAAGTCCGAGTCTCAGAAAATGGTTGACTTTGGAATTCTGTGTTCTTTGCATGACCAAGAGAAAAAGCAAACAGCGACTTACTACTTGAAATTGCAACTTTTTGAACATTCATATTAATCGAATACCTCGTAAATGGTTAAGGCCACAAGTTATTTGGTATAAATTATGTAGGTACATAAAAAGTTAAAAATTGTATGTAGTATGATTTGGACTATACATTGCGGTCTACCATTTATGCAAAGGTCATCCAGAATGCAGAGGTTTCCACATGTTATTTCCATAACATTCAAGTAATGCAGTTTGTCGTGGAAATGTGTTACATATTAGATTTTTTATACGTGTATTACTTGAATCGCCATGCCCCATTATATATAACATTGCATGGATTTTATACATTTTCTACAATTTATATACAATTTCTCGTTTTCTGTAGTCGTCTTTGTACATACATTATTTTTATATGCTCTCTATTATCTTATCAGTTATATAATATTTTAACCATAATCGTTAGTCGTTTTTAAAGAAATTAAAATTAAATAAAAATTGTACACGTAAAGGATGGTTTGGGTGGGGCATTTTGTTAATCTTCAGCTAACACCCGTGGAAGACAGTGCATTTAAAATATTTGGTTAACTGGGTTTTCGATTTTTAGTTAAACCGTTCAAACACACAAACCTTTTTCCAAAAGCGTGTTTTTAATATTCAGATAGGCTCAAAACATATTTCAGTCGGAATCTTATGTCGAATTTCGTGGTGGAATTGTTGTTTCTGCCTAAGTAGTAAAATAAGTATGAAATTTTATGTCGGATTAACGAAGTTTTCCATAAACATCGCGATATTTTAATGTAATGTGACAATAAATATAATGGAACACAAAAGAGAATTAATAAGCTCAAACTTGTATGCTTATCAAAATGCTTAGAAAACGTTTAACATTTATATAAAGAACGGAGCAAAATCAAGTGAATGCAGTGCTAATGGGAAGCGAATGAAGTTTCGCTAAAAGAATACGGTTCCAGCTGCATTTTCTTTCTGCGTTTACAAACAATGACTTGTTTGTTATTAACTTCTTCATAGGTCAGGAATTACAAGGCGCAAAAGAAGCACAAGAAATGAGAATTGCTGAGTTAACACGTAAATATAGAGGAGGAAGTGACTGCAGAACACCACCTGCCTCCTGTAACCCACTTTCGGAAACACGATTTGGCTTTACAGTCCGAGATGGACGTAGCATGAAATAATGATAAGAAACATGTGATGTTTGTTTTCCACGCAGTGCTTTGTCCCTGCTTCCCTCTTAGAAACTCTTTCCCAAATGTATCCTGGAGGAAAACTTGACCACTCGGTTACTGAGCTTACGCACTTAGCAAAAAACTATCGAAGAATTGGACGTTACAGGCCGCGCTTAAACTTTGCAAGTAATTACGATAGAAAAAATAATCGAATATCTACAGAACTTTAAAAGTAAGACAAAGTATCGAACAAATGGGACCGTTATTAACGGATATCTCCGAAATAGCATACTGTACACAATAAAAGTTGTTTGAATTAAATTGTAGTTTTAAAGATATCTAGTTTTTTTTAATATGTAGTAATTACATTTTTCATTACTTAACATTTAACAATATACAAGCTGTGCTCCCAATTAAGAAATCACGGACTACTCCCAGGAATTCGATATGTAAATATCATGTAAATATCTTACATGTTACTTTCATATTACTTTCTCTACCCACTCTAGTTTATTTTATCCCTATTGGCACTTTTACAAACTATTGCGAAAGCTTAACATATGGTGTTTTAATAAAGCGCGTTAACCATGTTTCTAAAACTCCAACATTTCAAAGAAAAATGTTCCACGTAAAGGGTAATTTATCTCATTTTTTTTATCACCTTGGTGTCACTTTGAAAGCTGCTGAACCTATAACAAGTTAGGTATTCGTTAGAGATTTCATTATTTGTTTCTCTCTCTCATTCACTCACCCGTTTCTAAAATGCTTCTGTTATTCAAGAAGCCTCAAAACATGTAATGACATGCTCAAGTTCTTCTTGGGAAGCAAGCCAGGCGAAAAGACGATTAGAAATAGACGTTTCGATTTCTAATCGTCTTTTCACCTGGCTTGCTTCCCGAGAAGAACTTGAGCATATTTGTCGCCAGGAAAGCTTCAGGTCTTATTTTATGTAGTGACATTGCATTTTTTGGTGAAATATAAGATTTCCTCTACCTTCTATAGATCGGGTTCACAGAAAGTAATGCATTTTTTCTTATAAAACGCCAGTGGTCCTATGCCATAGTTTTACGGTATATTAACCTCAAGTGTGATAAAGAGGCTTTTGAGCAAAATCCAGTGATCTTGCCCACCTAATATAGAATGGGACGCTGAGAACCACAGCAGGTAGCATGTCTACCTCACGTTCAGGAAGTCCCAAGTTCGAATCAGGATGAGTTACCTGGATAAGGCCTTTTCCGGGAATTTCCTTTATTCTGATAAAATGAATGAGATGAATGCCTAGTAACTCTAGGCTCTATTGACCTTGAACATCATTTCACCCATTTCATTCATGGTAATATAACTTAATATTGGAGGTGAATTAAAAAAGTTGCAGTTAAAGAGCGCCCATAAAAATAAGACGGGGAAAGCTCTTACACAACTTCACTATGAGAAGTAGAATTTTGAGGTCTTGCTCTAGATTGACGTGTCCTCTACCAGCTTATACACGAATGTTGTATCACTGTAATGCTCTCAGAATACTGGGCTTCCAGTCCTTATTTATTTATCTCAGTATCACATTGAGCTTGACAGATGCGGAAATTAATCTATGTAATCTAATCTATAGATAAGTTGGTATTTCATGAATATCCTTTGTTAACAGACGGCGAACGAATTATCTTGTGCAGAGATTTTAGGAAACTGGATGCCATGAATCATTGCTTAGTGCCACACGTTGAGTGTATGGAAACTTGCCGTTGCTTTTAGCAGGAATTTCTGTTCCGCACTAGGCCCTATCCGACACATACGCAATTAGTCTGATGAAAGGTCTGGCTTAGGTAAGGGAAGAGGTTCGGAAACATTTCACCTGATTGCTTGGAAGGCATGCCTCGTAACGACGGTCCACACCGACCCTTAGATGACGCCCGTCTCGTACTGTTTTGAGGTAAGAAATCTATGAATACAGGTCAGTTTCAGGTCCAGGACCGAAGAAAAGCGGAAAAGTAAGATAAACATTAGGTGGAGTGCTATACTACGTACGGATTAGGCTTGGGAGAAGCGATTTAGTATTTCCTTACCTGTATATATAAGCACTGCGCATTATACCCACTGACAGGGATCCATCCACGTCCTGTATACAGCTCGGAGATATGTTAGCTATTATGAATAAGCGGTTTAACTCGATAAAACTATGAGCAGTTTAAATGTATTCATTTTCACAGTTTGTTATAAAAAGTGACCATTGCTTTCATCTATTTTCTCTGCTCACTCTGCTACTTATTCAAATAAACTTTCAGTTACACATTACGTTATATGATACAGTAGGTAAAATGATATACATGTTTAAGGAGGTACCACAGTGTGATGACTTTGAGATTTCATGAAATAAAAAAAATATTGTTAATGGTGCTTCAATTGTCAGAAATTTCAGCGCTACTGCATTGCCGGAATTTCGTTCTACAGCAGTTATTTTTACAAGCAGTTGCCAAAGCATACTTAGAAACTATTGGTATGAGCCGGATTTGAACCTGCATCCTTGGGATCAGTAGGCGAGTGCCTAACCAACTGAGCCACCCAGAGCGAAGGAAATTTGCTTTTTGCAAACTACTTAAAAAAAAAAAAAAAAAAAAAAAAAAAAGAATAACGATCTCCTATCTGAGATGAGCATAAATGTTTGAAAATTCAAAGCATCAATAAGAAATGTGTTGAAAATGTACAAAAAAATTGTTTGCTGTAAGAGATCTGATTTTCTATGTAGTAAAATGTCTTGCCAATTATGCAGTCATTCAGAATAGAGAAAACTTCAGTGCTATTGCCAAAAATATTAATATATTTCATTTGATACAAATATTTTTAACATTTTGTATTTTGATCAAAATCATCAGTTATTTTTGAGAGAATTAAAAATATTAATTATTTCCATGTAAAAGGTAGTTTTCGATAGGGATTTGCTTAAACATATTTTTGTCGCACCTTTGAAAGATGGCAAATGCTAAAAGTTCAAATCATTTAGTGGGTATAAAAACTGATTTCTTGAAAATTTGATCAATTTTCAGTAATGCGTACTCATAACGGAAGTTCAAAGCTTAACATGCCTGTTATTACTGTGTATGCAGATTGGGATTTACAGTCTTCCAAACCTAAACTTTATGCATTATTCGTTACTGTGCTCTTAAACAAAAGGGACATTTTCCGTGCAAACTTAGTGGATTTAAGACCTTTCTTTAGAAATACTGTGTTGTGCCTTGGCAACAAGATTAGTTGATGCGAATTTTTTGGAACTTCCTGTGTTCTTGTACACATCCACTTCTCTTGTTATACTCGAGAGGCCTTCAAGGTTGTATGCTTGTGATGAAACAACCCTTAGCGCACGTCTTGGGGTCTGGCTACCAATTTCTTTTTAGGGGGTTGGGACTTGGCATTCCTCGGCGTGAGTCAAGATGTACCTCAAAACACAATATTAATGCCTTACTAAGATGTATGTAATTAATAAATCCCAAGATGCATATTAGTTTAAATTGTAAAACAGTAATAGAACTTATGCAATTCATAGTTTTAATGTTTCTATATGTTTACACTGGTTTTTATCTATTTTTCGTTAAGAATATCGAGTGTTTTTGCTTACGTAGTAGCATAACATTCCCTTATGACAACTTTGTGGTTACAGTGGCGAGATGTGACTTTCAAAGCCAAGGAAGCTCCAAATAATAATTTCCATTCAAATAAGAAAGAATGACTCAACTAAGGCCTCTGTTGAGTCCTCTTTCTATTGTATAGGCATACGTATGTCCTTACATTGCAAGACTGGTCACAATAATAGAGACATTCCTGGTTCCTATCTCCACTCAGACGTTCCAGTTTTTCCTAGAGCTGGCCCACACCGCCAGCTAAAATGGAGAAAGTATGTAATTCACACACTTTTGCTAATAACTTAAAACTTCAGGAATTTCCTATTTGTCACTACTAAATGTCAATCTACGTAAAATATTATTGCTAATATACTTAGCTGTATTTAAAAGCGCCACATAAAACAAAAAATAAACTTTTCTGTACACATTACAGAGACTTCTCGTGACAAGATCTGTCAGTGCTTCCTAACTATCGAAGAGTCGCGATCGCTTCCGGAAACTTACGAAGCTGGTATTCAAGGTTACAAATGCGTAATATTCAGTATCGAATGACCTCGCAGAACTGGTCACTAGAATCTAAGCAGTTGTCCGCAGCACCGCGGATGTTCGCGAATACATTTTGAAAATACACCCGGAACAAATAATATATAATGGCATGCATTTTTTTCTTTTTCTGCTGAAGTTCTTGAGGAAGTGGCACAATTTTTGTTTTGTTTTATATTTTATTTTTTTGTTATACCGCGAATATTAGTACAGGTTCAATGGTTAGATTGGAATGTGAATTTTGGGGTATTAGAGCTGCTTGCTCTCTTTTGAGTGTACTGTGTTAGATGGTCCTGATCGCTTATTTGGGCTCATGTGCAATTTTATTTGTAATTTTCTCTTTCTCTTTTGGTGCAACTTGGTTGTGTAACTGAATATCTAATATCTGCCGGTGGGGGAAACTGTGGAGGAAAGTCAAATTGGTTAAACAGGAATTTTATTGCAAATATTACTTTTAAGTTTTAAATTTGAACCAAAAGCAGGTTTCCCAATTAAAGGAATGAACAAAGTTTGGAGGCTTCGGGCTCATTTTCCAGCATTATCAGGGCCGTGTTTCGTGCATTCAAACTTTTTATTATTCGTTGTGCATATGTAACTTTTTTCGGAATAAATCCACAATGGAAGGAGTCGCATTGCGTACGTTATTATCGAAGTAGAATGTTTGTGATAGATATGTCGGAAATGCTTAAAATGGTAATACTTAAATGGATCTGCACATTGTTGTTGCAATTTTTTTTAATCGGGAGGCGTGGTAAACTTGTGCCTGTTCGTAAATACCATACTGTAATCATGGACATCTGCCGATTCAGGGTTTGTTTGCGTCCAGAATTTGATCAACCTACGTAGCACTCCTAAGACCTTTCTCTGTTGGCGCCGAGTGTGTGAAAAAGAGGGGAGGCGCACTCAAGCAGCGCAAGTCCTTTTTTTCCATGCAATTGAGGAATAATGGGCTTGCAACGCGCGAGGTCGAGCTGCTGGCATCATAAATAATTCATGGTTGTTGGACAGCCCTTGCTGAAGAGGAAGAAAAACCTCTGCCCAGTGATACACATGGTGCTTTGTGCGGTTTTTGTAGCCCACGTCGCGTCGGAATCCAGCAACTGTTCGTTTATCCTTGCGATTGCAGTAGGACATCAAATGAAGATCACTTCAGTTTCCGTAAGTTTCTCAGACGTGCATTCCAACAAGATGTGTGAAATCGTAACAGCCACTTTGGAGTTAGGGGAGGTGCTGCTTTCGTAGTGTTAACATTTGGAATGTTCATGTTCTTTTTAGTATAAAACTAGCAATTCTATGATGACAAAATTTGATATACAAATTCATTGACAGTTCCTGAACTTTGTATCATTTTTTCAAAGAATATCAGTAATAAATAATATTTATTATACCTAAATTTGTAAGTAATTGAGTTAAGAGATGTACAAGAGGGATAATGTTAAACTCCACACTATAACAAGTGGTTAAATGTTAATCTTCCTAGCATAAATGGCTTCCAAGAAAAAGGAACATGAATATTAAAAATTGTAACTTGTGGAAAAATTCAAAGATCAATAATACCTTAGTGCCTGCATGATCCATATTTGGGAAGATCCAGAGAAAATAACACGATGCTAGAAAAATACAATTTTACTAATTGTAATATTTCATGTAGCTGCTTAATGCCATTTTTTCAAGTATCTTACTCAAATAATTTCAAACTTCTGGTATACGATTTGTTAAAAATTTGAAGGGGAAAAAAAAAAGAATTTATTGCATATGAGACTATTAATACTCTCAAAGAAAATTAGATTACAAAAATGTATTTGTATAGTTTTCCATCATAGGACTGCTGGTTTTATATATATAAAAAAAAGGCGGCATCACATATCTTAACATTGTGAAAACCTGTGTATCACCTCCACTTATAAATAGCATTTTGGAGGAAGGATGCTTCAAGCATTAACATTTACGAAATATCAGCCTTATTCTTTGTAGCGCTTGCCTTCTTTTCCTATTTTCCTAGGTTTAGTGGAGAAAGCTAGGGACTGTAGTTGATCTTTAAACTTTCTTGAGCATTGGTTTACAAATTTGCTGAAACCTATGATGCGGCTCTCAAAGATCTTTGTATTACAATCTTTATTATGTTTTTAACATGAACTCTTATTCTTACATTAATTAGATAATCCAATATATACCTTTGAATATTATAATTTTTCTAACATAAGTGCTGGATGCATTTTTAATTTCTTTGCTTTTAGCAATAGCTAAGGGGAATATTATTGTATTCTCCCAAAAAAAAATTTATTAGGGTTTCACTAAATAGGCATTAAGATTCTAAAGTCTTTTGAAAGACCAAAAGTGCCTTTTTAAGAAATGTGTGAAATGAGTTTGAAAGAACATAATTCAAGAACAAAAACTCAAATATTGAAAGTGATATTGATATTTCAAGGGTACAACATAAGATTTTCAGACATTCTCTCCACTCCAAAAACTACCTTTTACATGGAAGACATCCATAATTTTTTATTTTTTGAAAAATTTCTCTGATATATATTTTCTGAAAAACTTTTGTTAAACCAGGAAAACAGATTTACACAGAATTAACTTGAGAAAAACATACTCTTTATGCTAAATAAACTTGTCCATTAATCGTTACCAGATACTTGTTAACATAAATGCAATGTCACCATTTTCTTTCTCCAGAGATTGTGCATAGTATGCAGTATTAAGACCAAAAAATAGCAACCTGCTTCGTAAACTCATAGCCTCAAGCCTCCTGTAATAACCCTGTGTACCGACATCAAAATGTATAATGAAACTATTTTAATAAATATTTATTGTGATTAGCTAGGAGTAGATAAGAAAAGCTTTTATATGAATGATTTCTTGGTCAATTATGAGAATGAGAGGTAGAGAAATTTGTGTGACTGAAATACACCAGATTTCCGTATGTTGTTGTTTCACTTAGTGTGCTTACTTGCTGCCAGAATTACTGTGAGCACTGTACGTACGACTTAGAATGAACAGTTATTGGGAATTAAGAATTAAGTAACCCTTTGGTGACGTTATGGGTTAGGCATTAAGCTTGTTCCAACTTCACGAAACGCCTGTTTAGGATTTCATTTCCATATATTTCAGTCAAGTCAGCGTTTAGATACATTAGGGAATTCAGCAATGAAAAATAAATTGATACTAAATAAGAAAATCTTTTAATTTTAGTTAATTGATGGAAATTAATCATTTCTTCACACTAGCCATATGATGTATCTCGGATGCGAGAGCCCCTAGTGGTTTACAGGGAAAGTACATGAGTCAATTGGAGAATTTAATGTCTGGACGGCACATTGGCCATGGTAGCTCAATGGTTAGAGCAACTAGATGGAAACCAAGAGATCCGTGGTTCAAATCCCGGCCATGGCATTGAATTTTTCATGTTGTCTCTATCAAATCTTTTCTTACTTATTAATGTGGTGCAAATCTTGTGTAATAGAATGTTGCTATTGTATGAAGTAGCCAAGTTCAGTTTCGGACAGAGAATATTGATTACAAAATATTTCTGAATGCCATTTAAATTCTTAATAATAGACATGGTAAATGATATAAAATGAAACTCCTGAAGCAAATATTTGCTGATAATTGAAGAATTGCTGGGTTTTTTGGAATTCTAGTTTTATATTATTAATTAGTTAGTAGCAGAAATTGTTAAAAAAAAAATTGCTTTAAAGAAGAAAAAGCATTAGGATTATAGTAAATAAACCTAGTAAGTGGATGTTGTATCAAGATCATTTCTGCAATATTTGGTAGAAAAATACAAATTACTACTAATTAACTGTAATAAATAACTCAAAATAAAACTTCCAAAATGCAGTTCTTATGCATATTACTTCAAACCTATTTAATGTCCATGATGCAAAAAGTAGCTTGTGCAGTAACAACAAAGTATTACAACTGTTTTGTGCTTCCACTGCTGAAGGACCCAACCTTTAAAGATATATTTTCCTCTTTTTTACATTTGCTCTGTTGCAATTGATTCTGCACAGAATAATTTTAAAATGTGATAAATAATTTCAAAACATTTCCGCAAACATTAACAACCAGTTTTAGCAAATGCATGTTTGTAATTGGAGATATGTAATATAACATGACATCACGTTTCAAAATTCTGTATTGCATTAACCCGTTTCCTCAGTATGTACAAGCATTCTCTAGCAGTATCATTTTACACAAATGAGTAAAAAGGGCAGTTGTGCTGTGTCATGTAATCAGGTTTACTGCGTTGAGTAAACACAGATATGTAGCAGAAGTCAAAGTTCTGTTTGAATAGAACTGTAACTTATGGATGAGACACTTTGTTTTAAAACAGCCTTATACTTCCAATAACAAATAAAAGCTGCAACTATATACAATAAATGCTATTCTTACTAACTTCATTTCTTTTAGTGAAAGTTATTAAAAGCATCCTTAGAGGTTGTTACCTAATGTATGGCCATCTTCTGAAACTGGAATAACAACTTAATTGTGTCTGCTTACCCCTGTTCTGTGTGAAATTATTTTACCAAGATATAGAGGACTTTTATAGTGAATCCTCCTTTACTCCTTATAGATAATTGTAATTTCATAGAGTCCCAGCTATTCCTAATGGAATAAAAATCCACTGATATTAATTCAAAAATTACATCTGACTTCCTTAACTTCCTCTTCAAAGTTCTGGAAATGATACTTAACCTATATCCACTTTTTTAAAGTGGAATAATCTTTGATTGGAAAGAGTAATTTTTTTAGATAATAGCAGTAGATGAAATTTTAAACCTTGTGGAAGTATTCAAATTGGATCTGGTAGAGAATAGTTTCTTTATTGAAATGCAGAATTCCTGCAGTGAGTAATTGTGATGACCATGACAAATTCTGGCATCATTAAACAAATTTAATGAATATTATATGAAATATTTAATTGAAACGTATTTGTTGCTCTAATATGTGTATACTTCTTATTTCTATTTAATCTCAATGATGTCACAAATCAGACTTCACCTCAAATGATCTGTCGCATCTCGGAAGATACTAACAAGGAAGATACTCAGTTTGTTTAGAGAGGAAGTTTAACCAGAGAAATTAAATTCTAATGATTTTATTTTATTTTTACAGGACAGCAATTCCTAATGTCTGGATACCAGTCTGGCAACATGGCAGGGGAGATGTGGCTGCACTGGTTTTCTTGTTGTGTCAATCAGCCAGCATCTCAGCAAGTATGTCTATAAGGATAGATTTCCACTTTCTATTGTATTTTCATTGATTTGTTTATCTATGAAGTAATAAAATGTATAATCTTTGAAACAAATACAAATTTTAATCAAATTTCCTCTTTTTTCCCCTTAATTTTGAAAAGGAAATTATCCTTACCGTGTGTTTCCAGTGATCAAAAGAATGTTTTATATTTGTTAGTGAAAACATGCACCTGGTTTATCATACAGAAACTTCTATTTCTCTATATCGAGATTTAACTGTGTAATAAATATGACTCATCTATAAATTAATAATTCTATTTCTCTATTCCTAAAAAGGAACGTTACAAAAATACATTATAGGAATTATGAGATAAAATGGAAGAGAGTGACAATAGTTTATAGTATATATTTTTACTCTAACTGTAGTAAGTAAAGGTAGTACTGCTAAAATTTGGTATTGAAGTTTCACAGAAATACATTTTTGAGATTTTCTGAATCCAAGAAAGCACATTTATATTTTATTCTCCGTATCTCAGTCAATTATCTTTCCAAGATGTTTCAGGGACTATTTAACCATTCAGTGTTCTTTAAGCTTTCACTTAATTTCTAGACACTGTTTTAACAAACTTCTTTGTCTAAGTCTGTATTTCTGATCAATTTGAATTTCAAGAGCTTCACAAATAAGTTTAAAGTGGAGTCTATTCTTATAGCACAGAAGTGAATCGAGAAGATATTGACACACTTTTTTTCACAGGACATGTTTCAAGAGCTTTTGCTCATCAGCTGGAACTCGACTAGTGCAATCTGCAGTGGTTTCCTCTTTCTCCGTATCGTCGATAGATGGCATGATGTATTGTCAACCCAAAACACCAACATGCCATTTTCAACAGTTTAATCTTTCGGATGATCAACTTTCCACTAAACAGAGAAGATTATCAAGAAGAATACCTAAAAATAAAAAAAGTAGCTATGTCCAACGGTTTCAACCCAAATTTAGTGGACAAAACAGTTAAGACTCTACAAGGCTAAGAAAATAAAAGAAATCACCACCCTAGAACCTACAGGAGCAAAAGAGAAAACATTTTTTTTTAAATTTACCTTCCATCCATCAGCCCATAATAAATTCCAAAAACTCTTCTCAATACACATTATAATTCTTGCACCTTAAAATAGATTTTATATCAGAAATTTGTTAAAAGCCCCCCCCCCCCCTCAAAAAAATTAAATTGCCACTAAAGAAAAACCAGGAATCTATGAGATCAAATTGAAACTTGCCCTAAAATTTATATAGGAAAAACAAAAAGAAATATTGACATCAGAACTAAAGAACATATAAGAAACATTAAAAATGGTGAAGCAGAAAAATCTGCAGTGGCTTTTCATTTTTTGAATACTAGACATAACATCAACTTGGAAACATCCTTAATAAAATACGTTAATCACCCCATAGACCTTCCCGTATGGAAAAAAAATCTTCATTAACAAAAATCGTCATACTCATTAATTTTGAAACTCCACCACCGGACATCTTTGACAATTATATCATGCCATCTATTGATACGGAGAAAGAGGAAACCACTATAATTTGCACTAGTTGAGTTCCAGCTGATGATAACAAAAGCTCTTGAAACATATCCTGTGAAAAAACAGTGTTAGTGAAGCAGTATGTCAATATCTTCTCGATTCATTTTTGTGCTAAGTTGTGCTTCACTGCCTCTACGCTTCTTTCAGTTTTATACTTTGAGAGTAATACACACTTCTTTAAACTTGTTTGAACACTTACAATAACCTCTTTTGCATACATTAACCAACTTGATACTAATGTTGGTATTTAACAAAAGTATTGTTTTAAAATTAAATAATTTGTTCCATTCACTAACAGGTTTGATGTCAGTGTGTTTTCACTGGAAATTTGCATGAGTATCCGCAGCAAATTAAACATTAAACTTGCTATAATGTTAATTAAAATTCCAATTTATGTTCACAGAGGAAACGAGCGCAACAGCGAGTGCGGCGTATTGATAGGTCCATGATAGGAGCGCCCACAAACTTCCAACATACGGGTCACATAGGATCTAGTGATGTTGATTTTGGTAGTTCACATTTGCAAGCCATTCAGAACCAAATGCAGTCCAAGGGTGGTTATGATACAGCTTTTAATACAGTTAAGGTATGCTGAATGTTTTGATAACTTGGTAAATCACCAATGGTATCTCCCTCTCTCCAATTTCTACCTCCATCCCCCCTTTTCATCTTCCTCCTCTCTCATTCTCATTGACCTTTCTTTTTCAAATGAACTGTTATTTTATTAATGTGCTATGGTACTAAGCAGTAATCTTTTGTTTTCAGGCATATTAAACAGAAGCAACAATGATAAATGGTCTGAAAATGCCTGTTAATCGCTCAAGGAACTGAGGTTTACTTTTTCATAAAGTTACACCCACTCCCAGAGATTTTTGTATGTAATGAAGCAGGAATTTATCTCATATCGTGTCACAACAAAGAGCGCAGATCACATACTTGGATCACATTTTGCAAACCGTTGTTAAACAATTTGTTAAATGTACAACATTATGAGCTTCCATTCCTCACCTACATTGAGGTATTAAAGAAGTTCCAGAAGTTGGGAGCATTTACCACAAATTACGAATACTAATTTTAAGTAAAGAAAAAAAAATCAAGTATAATTAAAATAGGTTTTTCATTATTCATAAGTGAGTGATTGATTGAACATATGTCATGGTTGAGTGCAATGATGCATTTGAATGGTTTACAAAATTTGCATTTATTGGGGAAAGTGGAAATGATGGTATAGTGGACTGGACAGTTTTTACTGCCATTGATTGGCATTAGAAGGATGAATCGTATTTCACATATCAATATTTTTTAATATTGTACAGGTGAAAGTATAAGAATGTAAACAATGTAAATGAATCCCTAACTATGTCGTTATGATGATCTTCTCTTATTCTTAAGAGACTTGAAGCTGCACCTATTGTCTCTGCATTGTATGCAGCCACATTTCTTTATTTTATCCCCTATAGTATATTTATACTTAACTGTTTACAATAGCAATAATTGTGTTACCAGATGAATGCTTTCATTTACACTGTTTACACTGTACAAACGTCTTCTCTTGAAATATGAATGGAGTAAATGTGGCGTTTAATAGTTATTTAGTATGTGCAATTGTAATTGTTAGTTTTCATGTATTGTAATCCTTTCATATATGATGTTTTATATTGTTTGTATATATATTTCTGCATCACTCATTACAGTACTCCAGGACTGTATAGTTCATTAAATAAAACACAAAGAAGAAATAAGAATAATTATATCATATAGCTCAAAAAGAGTCTCATATTTTCCTAGGTTCATATAATTACTTTTAATTTTCATTACTATACAAGTGCTGCAAATTGCAAAACATGCATTCTAGTCATTATATTAGGAACACAATTGTTTATGCACAAAACAATGTTCTACCATAATTGGATTCACATTCTTGAAACTAAGCTATACTAAATCTGAATCTGGTTGTCATTTAAACAATGACTGAAATTGTTAGAGGGTTTGGAACAAAATAGCAGAAGACAGATGCAAAAAATGTGTTAAAATATTTTGAGTGTTTGTGATTCCTTAGATGCAGTTGCTGAAGCGCTTACTAAAATGATTTCTTTACGGTAGAATTTTTTTGTATTTGTTAGTTTAATTTAAAAGCAAAAGGTTGTGAGTTACAGTATGTCATCAACATGAAGACAAATTGTAACAAGAAGCAAATAGTATATAAATATCAATAAAATAGATTCTTGAGACTTCATCTGACATTTGTAACATAGCATTTGCTAGCCTTCTCATATTGATGGTTTACAGGAAATATTTACATTCTTTAAAGTTTTATATTTTAGAGACTTGTTGCGACTTCATTAGAAAAACTTATTAAACTCTTGTGTGTTAAATACTGTTTGGACCTCAGAAACTTGACTTAATGTAAAATTAATGTAAAAGAATAATATGCCCCTTTATGAAAACTTTAAGAGTTCATTGAAATACTGCAAGGTTACACAGCTTCTGGACCTTTTTCCAGCATATGTGTGTACTTGTATTTTCATACACTTAGCAACAAATATGTTGCAACTTTATTCACAATACCCACTTTGTCCCACATTCCTAATGCTCCAGTATATCATCTCATTAATCAAGGTTTTCATCATACAATAGCCAAAATCAACATTGAGAAGTGGGAGAAGGATAAAGGGAAAACCATGACAGAAATGAAGAGAATGATAATGGACCGAGAAAAGTGGAGGAAATAAGTAGAAGAGGCTTGTACTCCACGCTTAACAGCACAAAGGAGTTAGAGAAAGAAGAAGAAGAATAGCCAAAATCAGACATTTTCTTGCATAATAATTTGCTTTGAAATAGTACCTAAAATATGCTGAAATAAACTTTGTACCATGCAAACTTTCTTCATGTTAGTGAATTAATGTCTGACGAAAGGAGAAAACTATATATAATAGAAAGTGTATTTATTGATATTAACTATTATTTCAACTTTAAATCCATACCTTTAGGTATGATATTTCTTAAACTATCAATTTGTACATGTTATCAGAGTTGTTAGATATTGGTACACATGTCAAGAATTACTTAACTATAATCCTTCCAGCTCAAGATTTCCTAACATAAACATTATACATAGTATCAGTCTGCATTTGACATTTATTGAATGCTCAGTAGTTTATATTTGGAAGTTCAAGAAACTGTCATTATTACCTTTTAAAGTTCTCTTAACCACATGCATAGACACCGAGTATTAACAAAACATATACCCCTATTTGAATAGTTATAAATAAAAGCGTTGTTAACAGTAAGACTAATTTCATGTATAAAGACTAAAATTGAGTCATACCTTTTAAAACTTATAACTATCTAACGTCCTTTTTACAAAATCAGGAACGTTTTCGAGACTGTTGCAGTCTCATCATCAGCTGATTAGCGACTCCTGCCCCTATATTTGTTAAAGTAAATGTAATTTAAGAATAGATGACAAAATTAATTGAAAAAACTATTTGTAGTCGGTTTTTGACACACTCACTTAAAAACTGTCTACAAATGGCTTTTTTAAATTAATATTGGCACTCACTAAATTCCTCCAATCATGCATAATGGCTGGCAAAATATTAAAGATAATCTTTAATTGTAAATATTTAAGTGTTAAATTGAATCCTTGGTTAATAGTCCAACAGGATTAGAAGTGGATATTGCTTGAATCATTCATGTTAGCCTGTCTACAACTTAGCTGCAAAGCATTTACAGAAACACCAGTTGGTTTTTTTTTTTTTTTTTTTTTTTTTTTTTTTTTTTTTTTTTTTTTTTACTGCTTTAATCTGCTACACACGAGCCATAACTGACTACTGTAACAATGCTATTAAGTACAAAAGGGGTAATATTACTTGCAATGCACAAACTACTTTTATTTGCATGAAAGTTGTGCTGTGGTGGAGGCATGTGCATTTGACACTTTGCGCTGGATGGAATATAGCATCGATGGTTTACCTGTGAAGTAGAAAACAAAGCTGGGAAGAAGGTATACATGGAGTTGTTAAGAGTCAAGTTTCTGAGACGACTGTAATGACATTAAAGCACAAAAACAGATGTAATAGAATTGCATCATGTTCCGAGTGGCTGAAAAGCAAGGTGCAATATGTGAATTGAACAAATTTTATAATATTGTTTCAAGTTGTTCTTATATTTGAATTATGTTATGTTTTTTATGCTTCTTATGTCTTCTGTTTTCTAACCATTAGGTATGCTATGGATACAATTAAGTGCTTTTTAAATTATACATATAAAACAAAAAACTGAGTTGTATAAAATTCTATACACAATATCTTGACATTTATCCCTTCCTTTGCTTTTAATGTGTTGCTGTTATGCTCATTGGGAGCTTATCATCTGCTGCAATAGTGTCTTACATTTATTTAAAATTACAGGAAGTGCAGTTTTTCTTATTAAAGAAGATTAATTATGTTTACTTTGCTCTGTTGTTTTTCTCTATTTTTCTTTGTCATTGTAAATGTACCTTTGCAATCATATATTTATAAATAATATGTAGGTGTTTTAATATATTTCGTTATAAACGTACAGAAGCAGTGGTTATCTTTAACACAATAGATAGTTGAAGCTAGGAATAAGTGAAATAATAATTAGCTCTAATAAAAAGCAGCAGTAATTGCTGTAAATAAACTTTTTTTATTCAGTCTCAAACATTCAGTGCTCAGTTACTGAATAATAAAATAATTCAAAATTGTGTATGGAGAAAATAAGTGTTTGTGTGATTCTCGAAAGAAAGAAAGGAGTTAGCGATTAAGAGTATCTGACGTCATTGAGAATTCGAGTCTAATAAAATCAGATGAGATTATAAACAATTGTTATTTTATGCTGGATGTATTTACACATATCTCAACATACTAATGGAGTATTTAGGATGAATCTCATTAAAATCTTCAAAACTTGTCTGTAAGGTCATGAGATTTTTTAATGTGGATAGTAATGATGAAAAACATATGGCTTTCCTTAAAGAAGGCTCAAAGCTTATTGTCACTGCACAAATGTAAATATTGGTATGTACAGCTTCAAAAACCAGTCAGAGCTTAGCTCCATATACATCCATACTCGCTGAATAAATGAGTAATGGACCCTCAGGACCACAGGTGTTCTGTGAATACTGTAAATAACTTAAGCCAAAATATTTTATCATAATCATGATTGCTTTTAGGCAGCATTGACAAGTACACATTCTGTAATTCACGTCCTGCAGATGTCCCCACTCGGAGATCCAAACGTGGGACTATTTTACCTCCGGAAAATTTATCTGAAGGACTTGTCATGTTTTAAGTAGCTGATTTTCTTGCCAAAAAAGGTGCAAATTTAATTCAGAACAAAAGTAAAAACTTATCCTTTACATCCATAAAAAGATTAATTAAAAGCAAATATAAAAACAAAACCAATCAATATCTAACAAAGCCAAAGATAAAAAATGGAACATTTTAATTAAAAATCCAGAAATTATTCCAGAAATCCCACGTAAAGCTGCAGTAGCAAATTTTAGATTACTTACGGAACATGATTATTTGGCCAAACACTTACACTGAATAGGAATTTATACAAGTCCAAATTGTCCTCTGTGCAACAAAGAGGAAATGACTGAAGAACATCTTTTAACCTGTGAAGCCCTACCTGCCGGACCCACTACACAGAAATATTGGAGAGCAAGAGAGCTAATGACTTCATTGCCAAAGCCTAGCATTTGAAAACAACAAGTACAAATTCTGTACAAATTCATTTTGGGCACATGCAGAATTTGATCACTCAGCTGAAGTTAAAAAGAAAATATTTTACTATCTTCAAATGAGATGTTTAAAATCTCAAACACATGAAACATATTGGCACTACATGTTCATTAATGACCATATTTCTGTTCTCTAGTAGCAGGAGGGAGCAAATGCTCCTAATTGTGAGCAATAGTTATGTCTTTTATTTCACCAGTAGTTAATCACAGTTCCCAAATGTATTTTTACTTTGAAAATAAAATTCTAGGCAATTTTAATCTGATTAAAAATATAATTCCAAATTAAATGCACTAGAATGCATATAAAATAAATGTTCTAATGAAATTCTAATACATGACTTACGAGTTAATAGAGAGCAGAGTATTGGAAATGAATACAGCATATGATATTAGTTAATTGATGGAAATTAACTAAAATAAGAGTTAAATGATGAAGCCTGGGACTCAAGTACTTACGATAGTAAGTCACCACAGTGTATCTCAAATGCGAGAGCCTCTAGTGGTTTACCGGGGAAATTATGAGTCAAATGGAGAATTTAATGTCAGGACAGCATGTTGGCCATGTAGCTCAATGGGTTAGAGCGACTGTATGGAAACCAGGAGATCCATGGTTCAAATCCCGGCCATGGTATTGAATTTTTCATGTTGACTAACAGCATATGATATTCATCAACCGTGTCTAATCAGCATTTTGCGCCTGCCTCGATAGTGTAGATGGCAGCATGTCTGCCTCATGTTCAAGAGATGCCGACTGGAGGAGCACTCTTAAATATATGCCCTTCTAAGGGAGCAGTGACAATGTTATTTCATTGTTTTGAAAAGCTGGAAATAACCATTTATTAAAGGTAACAAAGTATATATATAGCTTGCCTTGGTAGCGTAGATGGTAGCATGTCTGCCTCACGTTCAGGAGGTCCAGAGTTCGTCTCGGTCAGGGTGAGTTACTTGGATAGGGGTTTTTCCTGGATTTTCCCTTATCCGGAAAGACGAATGTCGGGTAACTCTAAGCTCCATGGACCCCGGACACATTTGAGCATCATTTCACCCATTTCATTCATTGTCCGATATGACTTAACGTTGGAGGACGTAAATTACAAAAAAAAAAAAAAAAAAAAAAAAAAAAAAAAAAAAAAAAAAAAAAAAAAAAAAAAAAAAAAAAAAAAAACACCAAAGTATTTATAAATTGGCAAAGCAAAATCAAATGTTTACTCATTACTGCTCTGGCTTATCTGGTTGCATGGATAGTTTTATACATTCTAGTGTTGAATTTTCACTTACCTCCCTCATTCTTTGAGATATCATTTGCCTTTAGTTTTAGTGAGTTTTTATAGTCAGTTCTCCTCTTTACCTTTTATAATATCATACAGTCCCAACTATTGGAAATAAAAATGATGAAATCCTCTGACAATCCATGCAAAAGGATGTGAAAAATTGACAGAATGTCTGACTTCTTTAAACCTGTACCAGACAGTTTTCCGAGTTCTGGAAATGCTGCATAGCATAAGTACACTTCAGTGATGGAAGAATCCTCGATTGGAATGGTCAAGTAATATTTAGGCAGTTACAGTAGGTTAAATTTTAAACCTTTCTGCCTTCCATTTAGTCTTACAGTTTTAACAAAAACTACATAATTTTCACAATTATTCACTCCAATAACTCAAGGTAAAGTTATTTATCGTTAGGTTTTAAAGTGTGTCTCGCTTACCTAGAAAATACTTGTTGAAAATATTAAAACTATAAAATTTTTTCTGTTCACCTTCCACATTTCTGCTTCTCCACAGCGGCAAAGTATTTTCAGCACTGGTTCTTTGAAATATATTTCCTCAACAAATAACTATATGGCAAAGAGTATACTATGTCAACTTAGTTGAGAATGTTAGGAATGTCCTAACGAAAATACTAGGTAAATGCTAGGTGGTTTACCTAAGTCTAGGTAAACACTAGCAATATTCAGTACTAGTTCAACTCAAAATTATATTAATATACTAAAGGCTTATCCAGAGCGTCATAAACTCTCTAAAGGTTCAATTATATGTGAATCAAAACAATCATATTTTGTTTCATAAGCTGAACAAGAAGTATTTTAAATTTCTTTGTAGAGGAAGAGACTACTATTAGAAGGAAAAGTTGTAGTTACAGATCAGTTGCAAAAATATATAATGTATCAGATGTTAACTTGTTGGATATGTAACAAACAATTGGCCCAAAAAATGTAAAAACAAAAGTTTGTGTGTTGTGTTCAAGTTGCTCAGATTTGCGAGATTCTATTGTAATCGTAGTTTGCTGCTAGGTAAGGTATCTTGTATCACTTAAATTTCCGAGTTTCTGCTTATCAGTTCCTTTCATGTTTATTCTTGTTACTATTTACCTAAAGTAAAAAGAGGAAGTATTGCAGTACATGCAAATATTTGAAATGGCGATTTCTCTTGGAAGTGAGTGTTTCAAGGTCCCCTGAATCCAAAAGAAGCATCTTTAGAATAAGGTCTGTGTGCATGTGCAGCATAAAGTGAAGCCAAAATGTAATTGAATCCATTCTCTGGGTTGAGAGCCATTGACTAGGCAGTCCAAAGTCCTTTTTATTTTGAAAGACCTTTGTATAATTGGTAAACCATTACAAATAGAAATTACTACTCAGAAACAGTTAATTGTTAAAGTATATTGTTTATTTCAAGCTATTTGTGGTACTAACCATCCCTAAGATATTTTTTAGTTAAATGTTCAAATATTTACATGTTTTCCATGTGGTAGGTCTATTTATTGTGACCACAAAGCATGGAACTTCAAAATTATCACATAGTGACCCATCTTTCAATATCTAAGTGTTGATTTAGTATACTGTGTACTCATATGTGTATGATAACATAAATTTGCAGTAAAAGTTTATCTGTATTAAGAAGAAATAGAGAAGAATCTTGAGGAGTGAGGAGTGAGTTGAGAAAATCATTTGAATGCAATATGGCAATTTTTTGCTTGTGCAAAATAGTAATAAATGAACTATTTGACATGTACATTATGTATATATACACATGTACATTAAAAGCATTGTTTATGTTGAATCTCGGCCAAGAGGATAAATTAAAATTAGGAAGGCTGCATAAGGCTCTTCGATTTTTCAGTGTGTCAGTTCTTGTTGCAGTAAATTTGAAGATTTCTACATGTTTGCAAAAACTTCAATTTCTTGTTGATAAATCAATGCAGCTTTGTGTGCATGATTTACCTTATTAGAAGAACATCAAGAGAAAAGAACTCTTCTGCTGTAGCCTTCTGGAAAGGAAGCTGCTCTCCAATATGAGAAGGAGGAAATCTGAGAAAATACCTTTAATAGTTTATTTTGCTCAAATCCACAGTTTGTTTATAACCTCTCATTGCTTTTATATTTAATCAGACAAAAGTGTTGAGCATGTTTAATGGGTTCACCATTTAATGAATGAATGGAGTGGGTATAATAATTCTCAAAACTAAGGTTCATAAGGTGTATCTTTTGGGATAAGGGAAGAAACTTGTTATTGTTAACTTATCCCAAGTGAGATTCAAATTGGGATAAATCTGAGGGAGTCATGTTAATTCCTGTCTCAGAGGTGAGCATAAGGGGTTTGAGGCATTATCTACATGATTTATGACAGAATGTGTCCACCACATTCATAAACTGTATTTTTCCTAAAAGTCAGAATAGCCTGCCAGCCACACCTTTTGATGGTTGTAGCATGCCATTTACCACCAACATTAATATGACTAAAGATTAAATTGATTACAGAAAGGTGATCTGTGTTGCCGACTTGGTAACCTTCACTATTTCTAAGGACTTTTAGTCTGTGTTAGGTGTTTACTCTTAGTGCCTAAACATTTTGAGCTAAATGTATTAAAATTTTAAATTCTTATCACTAAATTTTCTAATATATTTCTATTATCTCCAAAGGTAAATCATAGTACTTACTGAATTTTTACATAAAAAAATAACTTACAAGTTTCAGGTGGGATTCAAATTCCAATGCATTATATTATGATTCAGTAAAGTGTTTTGCATCCTGCAATGTCAGTGCTGCACCTCATTTGGAACACAGTCCATATATCAGAAGTAAATAGAAAATAAATTAGACCTTGAGCAGACCCTCAGGATTTCCATATTGTTGCTGTACATGTGGAATGTAATCCATATTAACAGATAAATAAATTTGAAATAAAAAAAAAGCTACGTTTTCCCATGATGTCATTCCTACTTCTGTTATGAAATATCTTAAAAGAAATAGTTGTTACCACAGGAGTTTTGAATTAATACTGAAGATTTAATTTCACTGTGTGCCAAATAGTGTGATATAAGTATGTGCATTCATAGGGTTAAAAAAATTGTTTCAGTCATAAGTGAAAATGATAGTAATGGGACAGGGTAATATAACATTGCTGTTAAACATTTTGATTATAGACAATGGAAGTTAAACTATGGGCTCCATTATAGGACTGACTAGGGAAAGGATCCTAAATTCTGAGGCTGGTTATAAACTAAATACTGATAAATCAAAAGTCATTCACTACTGTACATTTGAAATGTCCGCAAAATGTAAGCAGTGTAAGAAAAGAGTGACAAATCAAGCACAAAGGAACTCTAACCAAGTATAATAATAATAGTAATAATAAAACCAATAACAAACTATTGCTTTTAGAGTACCAAGTCACTAAAGGCATAACTAAAAGTTGAAGATGTACCTGAGTGTTTGTTGGAGAACACTACTCTCCTTTAACATTTGAATGATGCATATAAAAAGGATATTCTCCAACTTGAGTACTACAAGTAATAATGTACCATACAAAGTGCAATGTACCATACGAAGTGCACTGAAATTTAAGAGAAAAACTATATCCACATTTCATTATATGCGAATATGTTGGTAATCTGTCAAACACAAAGTCATATATTCAATGAATGAAACATAACCACCCTTTTGAAATAATTAATAGTATTAGACTCCAGATAGAACATTATGTATTTGTGTGGGTCTGGTATAAATCAAATCGGCCATAGCTAGGGATATAGTATTAATGCAGAAAATAATAGGAATCAGAGTATCTTACTTTATTCAACCAATGGAACCTTCCATGGGATGCCATGATTTCAGGATCGACAGCTAGGGAAAGAAGCAGCAGCAGAACAATAATAATTATTAGGACGATGACGGAAATGTATTATAGTCATCCTCTCTAACAGCAAATATCTATGTATAAGAAATAACACAACATTGTAAATCTAATACTTCTGGATACTATGCAGTATTGTTTAGCAAACTAGAAAGATAGCAAGAAATGTACACTTGTTGGCAGCATCAGTACTGAGTACCTACACAAAAATACTGCAAAAGCCAAATAAGGAAACAGGAATGTGTATAGAACCAAAGAACAGTACCTACAAATTCCTAACTTTGTAATTATCTTATTAAGCTATGAGTAACAGTGTTAAACATCAGTTTAGCACTTATATTACTAAACCAAATAAAATTTAAAACATTAGTAGAAACAGTCATAAAATTGCACATGCTTTCTGAGACTTGCCAACTTGCAGATGAGTTGATGGCTAGTAATAATATTTGTTCTGCACATTATTCATCAAATAATTTTACAGGTGCACCTTCATTTATTAGAAAATCAGCAAATGCAACAGTCTTTATCTAAAATGTAATAGTTCAGCATTATAAACAGTATGTGGTGGCAATCGGTGATTCACGGCAGTTCAGAAAACATTTCTGAATTGAGTTGCTTAATGAGTCTACAATTCTTATTGCATGCTTTGTAACCCTTTTACATATTTCTTTGTTCTAGAATCAAAAGTTAAGTTTTAGCTCACTGTAGTTATTGCTGTTCATTAGTGGGTCTAATTTATAAGAGCAATTTGTGATATTAATTGATCTAACACAGATGAACTGTGTGTAAGCAAATTTTTGAAAGGTAGAAACAAAACTGAAAAAACCTAAGACTTAGTACTTTCAAATTGTAAGTGGCAATTGGTGTAGTTGATAAAATTTGAGATTTGCTCATGGTCTACCAGGAAAATGCAAATCAATTGGAAAATGTAATACCATATTGACGTGTTACCATAGTATCTCAGTGATACAGCAGCCATGCTTAGAATGGATGGTCTGTGGCTCAAATCCTGACTATGATATTGAATTATTCAGTTCTGATTTCATATAGCCTGTCCAAACATATTGAGAAATTTCTTACAATTTCATATATTATTGTAGGTCTTGCTAAGTATTTTGACATCATCAGTATAGATTCAGCTCATTTAGTTTATTGCTGTTAAATAGCATATCTAAGCTCATTGTAATATTCGTTACAACTTCATATGTTACTGTAGTTCTTGCTAAGTATCATGTGAAACAACATTTTTGTAACTGAAAAAGTTCTCTTGCCAACTCTTTTCATGGAAAATTATCTTTAAACTTCTGCACTTTAATTTCCTAATGGTTTGAATAAAACTGACGAATTAAACTTCAAAAGATGAGAAGATTAAGTCAACTAACTAATATGAGATTCTCTGCAATTTTTGTTTCTTTGTCATACACAAAAACACCAGTTCATCAATGTTAGATATAGTTTTACCCTATACTTTGTGTATTATTGATATTGGTATTCTGTATTTTTCACTGACATAAGATTACCCCCATTCTCTCTTTCTCTCGGCTCAGCTTATTAAGAGATTCTCTTCAGAATAATTTTCTAGTGTCTCCCAACAATTTTCTTTTATTTTTCCTTGGTTGATCTGAAAGTGAAAAGCATTCATTATAAACACCTATTAATTGTGTCAAAATACAAATTAGAGCATTTGTTCTTTGCATAAAAGATATTTTTGATATGTATTAAAGCTGTGTGTTTTTTCTTTTTTTATGTTGTAATTTATGTCCTCCAACGTAAGTTATATTGGACGATGAATGAAATGGGTGAAATGATGCTCAAATGAGCCCAGATTCCATAGAGCTTAGAATTACCCAACATTCATCTTTCAGGATAAGGGAAAACCCAGGGAAAAGCCTTATCCAGGTAACTCAACTTAACCAAGTTCGAACTCAGGACCTCTTGAATGTGGCAGACATGCTACCATCTATGCTACCGAGGCGTTAGATGCTACCGAGAAAGCCTACCTTGGTAGCGTAGATGGTAGAGTGTCTGCCTCACATTCAAGAGGTCCCGAGTTCGAACTTGGTTAAGTTGGAAGATGAATGTAGGTAACTCTAAGCTCTAAGGACCCTAGGCTCATTTGAGCAACATTTCATTCATCATTCAGTATGACAATGTTGGAGGATATATAAAAACACAAATTATTAATACCTTCAAAGTATAAACTTGAAAGAAGCGTAGGGACAGTGAAGCACAAATTAGTACAAAATTGAATCGAGAATATATTGACACATTGCTTCACTCACACTGTTTATTCACAGGACATGTTTCAAGAGCTCTTGCTCCTAACCTCAGCTGATACTCGACTAGTGCAAGTTGTAGTGGTTTCTTCTTTCTCCGTATTGTCAATAGATGGCGTGATGTACTTGTCAAAGATGTCCGGTGGTGGAGTTTCAAAATTCATAACTCTATGACGATTTTTGTTGATGAAGATTTTTTCCCATACGGAAAGGTCTATGGGGTGATTAACATATTTTATTAGAGATGTTTCCAAGTTGATGTCATGTCTAGTATTCAAAAAATGAAAAGCCACGGCTGATTTTTCTGTTTCACCATTTTTAATGTTTCTCATATGTTCTTTAGTTCTGATGTTAATATTTCTTTTTGTTTTTCCTATATAAATTTTAGGGCAAGTTTCACATTTGATCTCATAGATTCCTGGTTTTTCTTTGGTAGTGATTGAATTTTTGGGAGGGCCTTTTAACAAATTTCTGATATTAAACCTATTTTGAGGTGCAAGAGTTATGTTGTGTTTTGAGAAGATTTTTTGGAATTTGTTATAGGCTGATGGGTGGAAGGTGAATTTTTTAAAAAAATTTTTCTCTTTTTCTCCTGTAGGTTCTAGGGTGGTGGTTTCTTTTATTTTCTTAGCTTTGTTGAGTCTGTTAACTGTTTTGTCTACTAAATTTGGGTTGAAACCGTTGGATATAGCTACTTTTTTTATGTGTAGGTATTCTTTTTGATAATCTTCTCTGTTTAGTGGAAAGTTGATCATCCGAGAGATTAAACTGTTGAAAATGGCATGTTGGTGTTGTTTTGGGTTGAAACTGTTGTTCTTAATGTAATTATCTGTGTGTGTCGGTTTCCTGTAAATACCAAAAGTGAGTCTGTTGTTCATTTTTTTGATCTTGATGTCCAAAAAGGGGAGCACACCATCCTCTTCTGTTTCCAATGTAAATTTTATAGCTGGATTTTGTATATTCAAAAGTTTAAGACCATCTTGTATGAGTTTTTTGGGTACTATTGCAAAAATGTCGTCAACATAGCGATAACACACTTTGAAATAATTTGCATGCCATCTATTGACAATACGGAGAAAGAAGAAACCACTACAACTTGCACTAGTCGAGTATCAGCTGACGATAGGAGCAAGAGCTCTTGAAACATGTCCTGTGAATAAACAGTGTGAGTGAAGCAATGTGTCAATATATTCTCGATTCAATTTTGTACTATTAATACCTTATTATAAAATATGCCAAAACATGTCCTATTTGTTGGAGGAGAAAATTTCACTTATGTGACAATGCAACTTAATTTTTTCTTAGTAAACTACAAACTACTTATTAAATTTTAGATGAGTCGTATTTTTTACACATCTGCTTCACTTTCGTACCTATTTTGAGAACATGTTTCGCAAATCATCGTTTGCATCTACGGCTCTTATGCGACTCATGCATGCGTAGATGCAAACGATGATTTGCGAAACATGTCCTCAAAATAGGTACGAAAGTGAAGCAGATGTGTAAAAAATACGACTCATCTAAAATTTAATAATTTTTCGCTTCACTGTGGTGTTCCAATACAGTTAAATCTCGTTATACAAACTACTTACTGTACACATATACATACATTGGACATTGAGGGATATAAAATTGAAATATGAGAAGACTGGGAATTAAACCAGCATTTAACAAAAATAAAATACACAATTCTTTATATTTTTCTTTTACGCTGTTATGGAGGCTTTATTACATGGATTGGATTTGCAGTTAGCCTTGAAATAAAAACAACAAAGTAAGTTCGTTGTACATCCATTAGGAGGAAGTGTTTAACTGTGTCTCATCAACCAGAGTCATTTCTCCTGGGTGCTTCAATAAAGAGATCGTGCTAGCCTTTTCTGTAATTCCATTACTTAGCAAGTAGTGGTGGAAGGAAATATGTTGTGAAGCAAGTAATATCCATTATCTACTACATTTTATCTATTGTAAAGCTATAAGTATTATATTTTATAACATGTATGTAATGAAATAGGAGTAACTATTAAAATGATACGATAATGAAGTTCTGTATAAATTAATAGTGGTAACAAAAATGGTTGTACTGAATAAGTAGGAGCTTTGCATATAGCATTCTTAAACTTACCAAACTGTGATGAAGAGGATGCTTGTGATTAATTGTTATTGTTATTCAGGTATAGGAATTCTTAAGCAGTGTTCAGTTATTTACACACACCATTTCACTACAAAGAAGGCAAAACAACAGAGACCAAGGGTCATTGAGTGCAGTCTGCAAAATTTCTTAATATTGTACTATAAATGGGGGATGTCTGTTATCTGTGATCTACCTATCTATATTAGTGACAGTTCAACCTTATTTCCGTCCATCTTCCATCATTCAACCCCATACAAAGACACCTCCACCTCATCCAAGAATGGTGCATGCTCTGCCGGTTGTCCATAAATACGGAGAAAAGCCAGGCAATCCTATTTACAAAGTACTGCTTTTCCGTAACCTCCCCACATTTACCTATTCTAGGTGTAGGATAGAGTGGACTAACTCCATTAATTACTTGGGAGTGACGCTGGATAAGGTTCTTACTTTCGAGGAGTACATTCAGAATTTGTTGCATCGGGCATGCAGAGCCTCGACTTTGTTATACTCGGTGATGCGATCTGGTTTGCCGACACCCCTTAAGTTGCGCCTTTTTCAGGCTTTAGTGCTCCCTCTAATGCTTTATACGTGTGAAGTCTGGGGCATGGTGCAGGCTCCAACCTGCTGCTACTTTAATGAGTGCAGAATAGATGCCTTTGGGTCATCTATTTTGTCGTTTGTAGCTTCCCCATGAGATATCTTCATGAAGCCTCATTCCTCCGTTATATGGAGGATGTAATTAGGCGCTGGGCCACCATATTTTACAACCATTTATCACTGCATCAGAGCGCCCTAGTTGGTCTCCTGGGGATTATTGTCCCAGGGATCGCTGCAAGAGACAGTACTGGCTCCCCTGCATGGCTAGTGGGCACTACCCGGTAACCCTAAGATACATCTACCAACTTCAAAATTAATCCACCCAAGAACTAGTCTGGAAAATCAAAATTGTGTTTTTCTAAAATTTAATTACCATCAGTGGTGCACAATGGGTTGTTGCACCTAGAATCTCAGCCGTTAAGGAGCTTAAGCTACCGTCTTTTTTTTCCCATCTAAATTTCACCCATGACCCTGCAAACCCCTTATTCCTGTCATTACATGGTTAAGTCCTTTCTAGGACAGGTACATGAAAATCACACCTATGAACTGTCCCTTAGTCTGCCAACTGCCCGACGACGATTTCCTTCCATCATGCCTTTAATGCTAAGAAATTCCTATGCCTGGTTATCATTATGAATTAAAAGGACAATCATTCTGGATAAGAGTAAATAGTGCACAAGAATTGTAATTTGGATATTTTTTTAACTCCTTTTAACATATTGATTATAAGAGCTGTTTTAATATCAGTGATGAATCGTCTGTGGACAAAATAATTCATTTGCCTGCATAGGTGTGAGTAACAGTAATGTAATGTATACAGCTGCAGTCTGCTCATTGAAAACATAACCTGTACACTTCTTTTTTTCAGAGGATTCCTTTTCAAAAGGGATGTTTTCAAAGAAACTTAAGATGCCAAACCTTAACTTTAAAATTAGGTTTAAACCAAGACTTTTTATGTTAGAAGGAAACAGATGCAAAATGTGTTTTAACATCTAACAATAAATATTAAAAAATGAAGAAATACATTTTAATATTTTAATTTTGTTTCCTAGCTCTTGGCACTTTGTATTACAGTTTGTGTTGTCCTAAAGAGTAGATATTTATTAAACTGAAGATTTAATTAACTGTCAATAAATATGTATTCTGAATCACTAAGTATATTCAAATGTCCCTTCAAGCATATTGTTTGAAACTGTTGAACACAATTTGTGTATCACTAATACTGTGAAAGTGTTTCGCATACCCCTTTCAGATATCCTATAGAGAGCAAGTTGATTGCTACTGTTTAATTAAGCTGCTTCCAAATTCATACTTTTGCTACTTCTGTATGAATGTCTGGAAGTCCTGCTTTAAAGCTGAAGGTAAAGCACTCTTTGCCAAAAGTAATATTTTGAGTTCTTCAGGGTATTTTGCAAATGGCAAAAAATATGTTTCCTTTTGAACTAATCAGAAAATAGTTGTTATTAAGCTCTAAACTTTAAAAAGTGGATTAATGTAAACATGTGCCACTGTTCAACTTTTTAAAATTAAAATAAAAGAAAAAAGATGTTTCAGAAGCCAATTTGCTCCATTCTAGGACATAGCTCCTGAAACATGCTTTCCTTATTACCTATAAATAAGAAAGTGATGTAGTGTCAAAATCCACTCAATAATTGATTGAACTGTTAAATGTGTTATTGTACTCTGTTAAAAGAGATTTCATTCAGCACAGGTTCAAAGAATATTATGTAAAAATCAAGACATGGATGGACAGAATACAGCAGTGGGTTTCTAAATGCTGTAAATGTTTATATTTATTATAAAGATGCATTAAAATAGAAGTTTGAGTAGAATTTATCTTTTGCTACTCATAGTATCAAAGATTTAGATATACATATTGGTGGAAAAAAAATTGCAATTCAGGGCTGAAATATGGGCATACTATATGGATACGTAAAATATGAAGCTAGTTACAGTGAAGCACAAATACTATACAAATATAATAATTTGTATAATACTATATGGATATTAAGGGATTATAGAATTTGTGATTGAAGTGTCATGGTCAGCAAACAATAGATGGCACTGTTCATTGTGATATCATCAGTTGAATAGCAGTGTCAAAAATGGTCTAAGGTGAAGACATGCCACAACGAAGTGTACATGTTCCTTTTGCACAGCTACAACCATTTGAATAGGGTCAAATTGCTGGCCTGTATGAAGCTGGATGGACCTATTGAACTGCTACACATATTGGGCACAATATATCAGTGGTGCTTTTAGCAATTATCTTTGGAACATTTAAGTTAATTGATGGAAATTATTCATTCCTTCACACTAGCCATGTATAGGCTAATGTTTTGGACAGATAACAGTCAAACTGAAAACTTCAATGCCATGGCCAGGATTTGAACCATGAATCTCCTGGTTTCCACCCAGTCGCTCTTACCCATTGAGCCATAATGGCCAACATGCTGTCATGACATTAAATTCTCCAATTGAGTCATATATTTTTATCTGGCTGGGAACCAGTAGATCCGTGGTTCAAATTCTGTAATGGCATTGAATTTTTCAGTTTGACTCTATCTTTGGAACATTCTTACTCCTGTAAACCAGGTTCTTATTAGCCATGTTGTACAAATGCACATATGGATTGATGCATTGTATGGGCTTCATTGGGTGCCCAAACACCAACCAGGGATGCAATCTGGACATAAGTAGCTGGTGTGCCAGCATGGAAACTGTCTTCTTGCAGCAGGACTCAGATCACATGTGCCTCTGGCTATGGTACCTCTTACACCAAAGCACTGTCATGTACATCTCCTCTGGTGTCAAGAATGGCTTGATTGGATAATGGAATTGTCTTCAGTGATGAGAGTAAGTTCTGTCTGTACACTGTGATGGTTGGTAAGCGTACAATGTAGAGCTGGTAAGCGAACTCATCTAGAATGTATTTGTCTTTAACACTGCCCAACTCCTGGGCCGTGCCATGGCTGAGTGGTTAGACTACTTGACTCTCACCAAGTTGGCCCAGGTTCGATCCCAGGCGAGTGCAAAGTGAGATTTGTGGTGTACAACACAGCACTGGGGTGGGTTTTCTCCAGGATTACCAGTTTCCCCCACCATCTTAATCCACTGATGTTCCATCTACATCTCATGTATCATCAATGTCACTGCCTGCACATAGTAAAACCGGGCATTAAGCTCTACACACTTCCCAACTCCTGGCATCATGATGTGGAGTGCCATTACTTACAACTCAACTCGCCTTTGGTGTTTGTGCAGGGACATTGAAACCAGTGCAAACTACATCCAGTAGGAATTAGTCCTGTGTTACTACCATTTCTTCAACAGTATAATGCATGTCCTCATACGTTTGCTGAATGCAACTTGCTCTTCACGGTGTACAACTGCCCTCACCAGCATGGTCTGCTGACCTCTTTCCCATTGAGCACGCACAGGACATGATGGGAAAGTTACTGTGACTGGTTCCCCGTAGCCAGCCACAACCATTGCTGAACTATGACAAAAGATGCAGGATGCTTGGGATAGTGCATTGCAGAGTGCTATTCATCACCTGTGCTATTGTCTGCCTGTGCGAATACATTCCTGTATTGCTGCCCATGGGAAGCACATCAAATATTGATGCAATTATTCAAACATACCTCCTTGTGACAAGTCTGCTTTACATATATAGAGTCAACATGAAAAATTCAATGCCATGGCCAGGATTTGAACCATGGATCTCCTGGTTTCCGTCCAGTCGTTCTTATCCATTGAGCTACCATGGCCAAAATTAAATTCTCCAGTTGACTCGTATATTTCCCCGGTAGACCACTAGGGGCTCTCGCATTTGAGATACACCGTTTGTGGCGACTTACTATCGTAAGTACTTGAATCCCAGGCTTCATCATTTAACTCTTATTATTTTACTTCATTAATGGAAATTAATCATTTCTTCACACTAGCCGTATATAGGCTAAGGTTTTTCATATATAGAGTCAACATGAAAAATTCTATGCCGGGATTTGAACCATGGATCTCCTGGTTTCCATCCAGTCGCTCTAATCTATTGAGCTACCATGGCCAACGTGCCATCCATCAATTAACTAAAATAATAAAGAATTAAATGATGAAGCCTGGGACTCAAATACGTACGATGGTAAGTTGCCACAAACGGTATATCTCGAATGCGAGAGCCCCTAGTGGTCTACCGGGGAAATATATGAGTCAACTGGAAAATTTAATGTCAGGCATGTTGGCCATTTTAGCTCAATGGATTAGAGCGACTGGACGGAAACCAGGAGAAGATCTGTGGTTCAAATCCCGGCCATGGCATTGAGTTTTTTATGCTAACTCTATGAAAAACCTTAGCCTATATATGGCTAGTGTGAAGAAATGATTAATTTCCATCAATTAACTAAAATAATGTCTGCTTTTTTTGTGTGCTTATGATGCTATCATGATGTATTACCCTTCACTTAACTCTCCTTTAAAGTTAAGCAGCCCTTAATGTTGTTGCATTTTTTTTTTCCGCCAGTGTATATAGTGAATGTCCAGTTTTTATACCGTCACTTCAATCAGTTTTCAAAACTGTGACAAAACAAAGAAAACAAAGTCTGAGAGTTTGCTGAGATCATCTCTGTAGTAACTGCAGTCGCTGCACATCACCACAATTGTAACAGACTCGCCTCGAGAGTAGCACTCAAAATGCACTCACTGACTGACTTACACACTAACTCGCTTTTCAAGACTCAATTGCTTTACTGGTGAGCTTGCTTGTTTATCTATCCATCAGAAATTTCCAAGTTGCTCTAGAACATCTGAAAATGTTCTAGTTCCATTTTTAGAAGATTCTGGTTATCTGGTGACAGCACTGTTTTTATGCTAGGTGAATGTGCTGCTTATCTGTTCCGATTGCTCTGTGCCAACTTTCCGATATATACATATTTGAGTAGAGGAATTATAGTGAAACATTAATCTTGTATTTATCAAACTAATGGATTCAGGTAGAAAGGAGCCACGAATGAGATGGAATTGACACTACCCTTCCCAATAATAATTATATAGTCTTAACCGATATTTTTTTTGGAAGTTGTTTTATATAAATATTTTATAATACAGCTATTAATTGCATGGGGCCACGGCTGAGATATGGAGAGATAAATTGCAGAAATGCTATCATGAGATAATCAAAATGTTTGGGAAACTTCCACAGAGTTGTAGAATATTTGAGAGTCGGAGAGAAGTGAAATTTCAGAAGATTCTGATTATATCTCAGTAGAACTTTTAGTTTTACGCAGGATAAGGGCACCTACTTATCTCTCCATATTTCAGCTTAGCATTCAGCAACATCACAATATAAAGAGTATAAAAAGCATAGAATTGAAATCTGCTGGTGAGTTTGTATTCTCAATTTTGTAATAGTTCAAAATATTTGCAAGACTGAAAATTTAATTTCAGCAGGATATTAAAGGGAAATAGGAATGAATCCTTTTTCTCAAGTATAAATAACATAACAGTAATTTACTGATTTAAGCATGTGTTCAATATAAAACTCTTTAGTAACTTAAATTTATAAGTTCCTTATTAATATTTGAGAACAAATACAACCTGATGAGATAAAGGACATTGTGTGGATTTACTTGTATTAAGAAAGAAATATAGAAACATCAGATAAAATGGAAAACAAGAGAGTACCATGATAACTGGATATGCCCCTAAATACTTAATTGGGGTTCCTAAGTCTGCAGAAAAGTATTCTGTTGCTGTGTTACTAATATGAAAACTAAAGCATTTGGAAAATAGCACCATGTGAAAGTATGTGTAAATAAATATAGCTGTATTTCACTAGTATATATCGTATGTACTTATAAATCAGCAATTATGATCAAGATTGTTTATGTATTAATATATACTTAAAAATTTAAAAGTAAGTGTTATTTAGTGTCATTAATCGACTCCCTTTAAATTTAATATACTTGTGATTTTTGTAGCAGGTCTGTTTTTCATTATCATTAATATATAGAAAATATTCTGCATATTATTCGCTTTTCAATAAAGTGGTAACTTTGAGTGTAAAATATTGCATAACCTGGCCAAAATGTGTATCATACTCTGAAGTAAAATTAAATAATCAGGTATTTTCTTCAATTTAATTTCAGTAATATTAAAATGGTAAAGTTAATATCATACAGCTCAAATAATATATGTGTTCATGTGTTGATGTGTAAAAGACTATACATTTTATTTTTTAGTAGGTTAAACACAATTACTAACTGTTAGGGCTCAGAAATGTTAACCTGAACTGCTTAGGCTCAATATTCTTCCAAGTATATGTACAATCAACAATTATTTTTGTATGTTGATAGCCAGTGGTCAAGTTATTTAATACATATAAATGTAATAGATGTACTAACCTCATTCCTAAAAGAAGTATTTTACTAAGCTGAACAATACTCTAACCTATGATCTAGCTCCAGAAGATATGGTTTAAAAATATAATACTTAATGCTTTGTTGCATAATCTATACAAACTAGTTTTTCTGAGCATTAGTTATCTTGTTGTCACTCCTGCCTTAAGTTAAAAGATATAAAAAGTGAAAACACCTATAAATATCCACCTCATTACTCTTAATCTGACACTTAACTTACTTAATAAAAGTAAGTAATAATCAGTGTGACAAAGCCTCATTTGTAACTTTTACATATTCTGTAAATACAGTGAACATGATAAGAGCAAAAGCTCTTGAAACATGTTCTGTGAAAAAACAGTGTGAGTGAAGCAGTGTGTCAATATCTTCTCGATTCACTTTTGTACTAAATGCTTTTTTGGAAGATCAGGGAATAACTGACAATATCAAAATAGGAATGAATAAGATGAGCAGCAATACTCTTTAATTTTACACATTTTTATGTTGTCAAATGAGCCTAATAATTGGTAATCTCCTAAGATTTAAATTTAGTCTCCATTAATTAAAATTAAAATTTATGTGTTTAATAATTAAAGGGTAGATTGTGCTATGTGCCATAAGTTCAGTTTCTCTGTTGCTAATCATGCACATAAACAGCTACAGGGATGTACAACGTGATGATTGCATTGGATATTCGATGGCTGCAAAGTGATGTTCAATTAACCTATATTGCATGTGACCACACATGTGCTTGCTAATAATAGAACACATCCTTAGAATGTGATAACGTTGGTGTTCTAATTTTTCAGACACAAATTTATCATCCTAGTTAAATTGCCAGTGATTAATTGGCTATCCACTATCTGCATCCATTTCAGCATTTTATCTCGTTATTCATTTTGGCATTTGGTCTTAAGAAATGTTGGGTAGGTTTTTGTTTGTACCTTAAAGAAATGAACAAAATGTAGGTAAAAGCATATTTTGTTCAAGGACTATAAAATATATTTAAAAAATCCTTCTCAGCCCTCATGATATTCACATTTTAGTACTAATTATTATTTTTTTTTTTTTTTACTTAAAATTTTGAGACTAGCAGTCAAAACCACAGGAATTGGTAACAGCTCAACTCCTAGTATTACGCTTTCAATGGAGGATGACCAATAACTTCTTTTACACAATAAAAGTAATTTACCAATTAGATCTTTGGAAATTCTATTAACTAAAATACAATTAATTCAAAAAACTATTTGTACTTGATTTTTAACACTTTGTCACACGAAGGTAAGGTAAGTCCAGGTCCTTCGAAGTTGATAATGGACGCAACAACTTCTGAAACTAGTTTAGATTAGATTTATTGTCAACCTTGGGAATTACAAGAATTCATGGTATTGTCAAAATTAATAAACATGAATACAAATAAAATAATTAAATATATACAAGTATAATAAATTACACACCCAGAAGGGGTTCATGGAAAAGTATTTACAAACTCATCAACTGAGTAAAAACAATGTTGCAATAGCAGATGTTTCACCTTGTGCTTAAATGCAGTTTCTGAGGAGGTGAGTTTAATATTATCGGGTAACTTGTTATATAAGGTAATTCCAGGGTGTCTTACGCTTTTGCTGAATAGTGATGTATTATGTGTAACCGTGCTCAGTTTATGCCTATCTCTAGTGAGATAATCATGTTTTTCAGAGTTTGTATGAAAATAAACCAAGTGTTTTCTAACAAACATCACGACTTCTAGTATATATAGACAAGGAAGTGGCAATATATGGAGTGATTTGAATAGATTGATACAAGAATCCCTTTGTTTCTTTCCCATTATTGTTCTGATTACTCATTTTTGAATTTTAAAGATTATATTTTCTTTATCACAGTTACCCCAAAAAATCACTCCAAATTTTAGTAAGCTATTGAAATGAGCAAAGTATAGATTCCTCAAAGTGTTCAAATTTGCAATATTTTTATGGTTCTGAACATAAAACAAAGCTGGCTTAGCTTAGATGCCAGTTTTTCAACATGTGTGTTCCATTTCAGGTGCTCATCAATCCATACACCCAAGAATTTAGTAGTGGGTTTATAGAGCACCAATTCATTATCTAATTTTATTTGCGGCTTATATACATTAGTATTCTGAACATGGCTGAAGGAAATGGCTACAGATTTATTCTTATTTATTATTAACCTGTTTTGTACAAACCATTCTTGTACATGGATTAGTTTCGGCAAAGTCTGAATTTTTGTCTTAGCGCGAATAGTATTTCATACAGATTGATTCGGTTGGCACTCGTCACGCACCACTTAGCGGGAATGCAATACGACAACACCGCAGGACTCCGATTGGTTGCTCACGTAGTAGTGCTCAAGGACAAACACCTTCCCATTTGAAACACATAATAGATCAACTTTGCTTATATAAATGTGAATAAACCGTTCAAGAGAGGCCTAAAGAATCTTAAAGTACTAAATCAGTTGCTGAGAAGCAAAAAGATAACAGAGGGTTTTATGTGTACTAAATGCTTTTCAAACAACTTGTGGGTTCATAGAATTAAAAGTAAAAGTTGCAGAAATTCAAAATGTCATCCTTTATTTCCATAGAAATACACTTTGGACAATCCTTACAGTAGCAGAATTAATAATTGTAATTTTGTAATATACGTCCTCCAACATTAAGTCATATCGGACGGTGAATGAATTGGGTGGAATGATGCTCAAATGGGTCCAGGGTCCATGGAGCTTACAGTTACCCGACATTCGTCATGAAGGATAAGGGAAAACCGCGGAAGAAAAACCTTACCTAGGTAACACCCTGACTGAGATTCAAACTTGGGACCTCTTGAACGTGAGACAGACATGCTACCATCTACGCTACCGAGGCAGGTGAGCAGAACTACGTCACATACACAATTACAATCTTCCAAGGTCGTTGACCACAAACAAACAGCGTTCACAGTTGCACGATACTCAGTTCTGATACACTCTCGTTATGCTCTGTACAACTACTCTCTGGCGTGTTGCGATCTCTTATATATTACCCCCATTGATAATTCTAGACTGTTCTAAAACAAACAAGAAACTGAATGTTCTCTATCAATCAAGATATCACTAGAATTTTCCTTTTATTTGTTTCAACAGATCTTTATCTCCGTGATATCTTTATCTGTTCCGGCATACTCTTTATCTCTGTGCTGACTATCAGTTCCTTTGTGTGCACAAGCCGTGCTATTGCGATAATGGGTTCGTGACAATATTGAGAGGTTTTTAATGGAATTTTGTATGCCTCCCTAAAAAATATGAGATAAATTTTTATTAGCATACTTAGTCGTGGTGTTATCAAACAATAATATTCATATTATGTACATTTTTAAGCAAAAAATTGAATTCTGATATTTAACATTTAGTTTCTCCTAAACTAATAAGATAATTAAAAATTAATCTCTGTAATTTCTTATGAGTAAGCTAATGCTTGATTTAGACATTAGCTGAGGATGTTAGGAAGCTCTTAACAAAACATGTTCTAGTTAAACACTAACAATATATGAAGCATGGAGTACTAGTTCAGCTCAAAATAATACTCTGTAATTTATGTATTATTAATAAACTAAACTAAAATATTTTTTAAAAATGTATTGTGTGGAGCAACTTCTCAAATCAGTAAAAAAGATAAATAAAATAAAATACTGAATATTTCTGGAATTAATTTAGAAATATGCAGGAAGTTTGTCTACACTTTTATGATATACCAAACCATATTTACTGTATTAAAATTTAACATGAAATGTCTTAAAATATTTTATCTTTGTAATTCTTAGATGGGTATCCTTAAATTGTTTTAAAGGATTCCAAAATCAGATTCTATAACAATATTTGCAGAACATCGTTTTAGAATTTCTTGCATTCAGAATAATATACTGAATCTCTTTTGACTTTCATTTATGTCAAAATATCTAAGTTCTTTAATTTTGAAAATAAAATAAACTGTAGTTCAACTGCTCAAAACCCAGATGATATGCATTTAAATATGAGGTACATCCAGAAAGTAAGTTCTGTTTGGTAATAAACTTAAATTGTGTACAGATACAGAACAATTATTTATTGCACAAAATTCTACAACTCTTAAACTACTTTTCCACATAACTGCAGAAATTTTGCAGGCATTTGTCATAGCGAGGCACAAGTTTTTGTATATCTTCTTCATAGAAGTTTGCCGCCTGTGTCTTCAACCAGTTGGAAACATTTTCTTTCAGCTCTTCGTCATTGTGAAGTTTTCACCGGCAAGGAAAGATTTGAGATGCAAAAGCAGATGAAAGTCGCTAGGAGCAAGGTCAGGGCTGTACGGGGCTGGTCAAACACATCCCAGCCAAATCTCTGTAGGATGTTTTTCGTCACATTTGCAGTGTGTGGTCGCGCGTTGTCGTGAAGAAACACAACACCTTTTGACAGCATTCCAATTACAATTGGTTTCACTTTCCTAGCATTCAGAAAACGAATCACAGATCTGATTTCACAAGCGGCGAGATTTTCAATCAACACTGACATTGTAAACAAGCACAACAAAGTGTACAATGGCGCACATTTCTTCTCCTTGATACAGAGCGTCTACTGTGCATGTGCAGAACTGCGATTGCAGCGCTGCAGCGGGGATCAATTGAAACAGAACTTACTTTCTGGACGCCCCTTGAATAAACTGTGTGTAATTGCACGTACCTAAACATATATAGTATGTATATATACAAATGTGTAAACAAGTTGTCATGCTCATTATTAGAAGTCAGTGCCTCTAAAACCTCTTTTTCTCAAATTACAGTTTTCAACTTTGTAACATAAAAATGTTCATATGAAACAATTTATAACACATATATTTATACTATCTATATTTGTAGTGGATAAGAATAAAAACACTTAACAACATATTATTATTATTATGTAGTGCACACAACTTCTAAATTATGTGTAAAATAAAATAGTCTTCTTTTCTTCTCTTTTAAATGAAACTTCTTTTATCCCTTTCTCTAACTTACCTTTTTCCTTTCCTTTATGCTTATGCATCTCAATTTTCTTAGTTTTAGTAATGCATAATGCTTCATTACATCACATATATTACTCAAGATATTAGAGAAAAATAAGAGAGATGCCTTATGGTATAAAAATCTGACATCTTACATCCACATGAGTTATTCTGTCAACTAATTATTCTTACAGAAGCTCCTTCTATCTACTTCATGTTAGAGAGTAACTTCACTACATATTTTATTGTAGGTATTACAATTAGGATTACTATGGAGGGTCGGCCCGGGTTCGATCCCAGGTGACTGCAAAGTGAGATTTGTGGTGGATAACACGGCGCTGGGGCGTGTTTTCTCCGGGATCTCCGGTTTCCCCCGCCATCTCATTCCACCGGTGCTCCATCTTCATTTCATGTATCATCAGTGTCACCGCCTGCAGTAAAAGCGGGCGTTAAACACTACACATTTCACTATGGAGGGTATTCAACACCGAACCATGTGGTTTATTATACCTAAGCCTCAATGGGGCATCCTCGGGAGAAAGGATGAGGTGAGAGGGGAGCAGGGTGCAGCCAACCCAAGGAGTTATGACAGCACCGAGACACCCGCCAACACTTCTACCCTTAAAGAGGCCACCAGACGAGGGATTATATGAAATGATAATGGAGACTAAATGGAGGGACAGGAAATTTGGGCGATGTAATTAACCTACGCATCATTTGCCTGGCCACCCAGGAAAACCCTCGAAAAATCCCATGAGAAAGGAATCTACGCCTCCCGAATGTGGGCCACAAACATAACTGCCTCAGCCTTCCTGCTCGGTATAATAGGTATAGTGGGGTTGTGACAAATCAGTGGTATGGAAGTAATTAATGTTGAGAACAACATACTGGTCCAACAAAATAACCTTTCTTTATGTTCCCTTTATATGCCATGTTTAATATCTACGATTATATCACTGGCTCTTTATCTTTGGAACAATTGCTCATCAACAATGATTTGTTCTCACAGTGCACCCTCCTCTGTAGCATAGATGGTAATATGTCTGCCTCATGTCCAAGAAGTCCTGAGTTCAAATCTGTCAGAGTGAGTTATCCGGATAATGTTTTCTCCCATATCCTGAAACACGAATATTACATAAATCTAAGCTCTAAAGACCCTGAACTCATTTGAGCATCATTTCACCCATTTCATTCATCATCCAATATGGCAATGTGATATAGAGTCAACATGAAAAATTCAATGCCATGGCCGGGATTTGAACCACGGATCTCCTGGCTTCTGTCCAGTCGCTCTAACCCATTGAGCCACCATGGCCAATGTGCTGTCCTGACATTAAATTCTCCAATTGACTCATATATTTTCCACTAGGAGCTCTTGTATCCGAGATACACAGTTTGTGGCGACTTAATATCGTAACTACTTGAGTCCCAGGCTTCATCATTTAACTCATCAATTAAAAAAAATGACAATGTGAATTTAAAAGAACTTGCCTATTGATTCAGTTTCCTCTTGTACCTACAACAAAATGTGTAGTAACAATATTTTTCCAAAGGTTTATCTTAATTAACATGATGTACAACCGAAAAACAATGTTCACAGTTTGTAAATGATAGCGGGTGGAGAGAGTCATGTGAAAATAACACATCAGACTTCACTTCTCTACTATTTACCTTTAGTAAGTAGAGGAAGCAAGTATTGTACACAAAATTTTAATGCAGAGGATTTCAGCATCTAGTAAATGAGTACTACAAATAGTTTTAAAAATTAAATGAGGATGAGTTTATGAAGAAAACTGAGTGCTCGGTTGAGGTCTAATTCAAACTTAATGAAACAGTGAACTACCTACCATAATTATTTGAAAAAGCTATTTGTAGTCAGTTTTTAATACTTTGTCACTAACATTTTTATTTTATTGAGGGACTAATTTTGGAAGCGGTTGCATATATATTTTAATCTCAGAAGTCTAACTCAACTACATGAGTTGGACCTTTGGGATTGAAAATGGACACAGCGGCTTCCAAAACTAGTCCTTCAATAATATAAAAATGTAAGTGACAATAGTTTTTCATATAAAAATTATTTGTGGTTGGTTTATTGACACTCGTCACTTACTTTTTCATATATTTATGAGAGACTAGTTTCAAAGGCCCTGGCCTCCATTTTCAATCTCTTCCCAACTAGCATCTGTTGTTATCTGCTCTCTCTGGTGGTGGAACTATGAACTTTTTTGTCAAATTATCTGCTGGCGGGATTTCAAAGTTCATTACGCGATCCTTATTTTTCCAGATGAATACGTTCTCCCATGTTGTCAATCTATTTTGGTTTATCACTCCTTTTAATAATTTTGGATTTGGATCAATGCCATGGTTTTCATTCCAAAAATGAAATGCTACTGCTGACTTGTCTTCTTGTTTCAATCTGATGTTTCTAAAGTGTTCTTTGACTCTGGTTTTTAAATTTCTTTTTGTTTGGCATATGTAGCATTTTTCACAATTCTTGCAATTTATTTGGTATATTCCAGATTTGTTACCTGAAGGAATTTCATCTTTTGTTTTTGAATTTAGTAATTTTAAAATTGAGTATCTATTAGTAGGTGCCAAGATGATATTTTGTTCCTTGAATATCTTTTTAAATTTATTAAATGTTTTTGGATGATATGTGAATGAACTGAATATGCTGTTGCTTTCTTTTTCTTTAATAAATGCGGTTGCTTCCTTAATGGTTTTCTTTAGTTTATATTTTCTAATTTTCTTCAACACCAAACTTTTGTTGTATCCGTTTTCTTCTGCTATGTGTATTATTGCTTTTTGTTCCTTGAAATATTCTTCTTTTTCCATGGGTATGTTGACTAGTCTGTGTGTAAGGCTGTTTATTATTGCATGTTTATGTGTAATTGGGTTAAGGCTATTATTTTTTATATAATTTTCTGAATGTGTTGGCTTCCTGTAAATTCCAAATTTTATTTTTGTATCATTCCTGATGATATTTAGATCCAAGAAAGGTAGTTGTCCATTGATTTCCTTTTCTATTGTGAATTTGATAGTCCTTTCTTGCAGATTGAGTAATTTTAATGCATCATCTAAATGTTTACTTGGTACAATTGCAAAGATGTCAACATATCTATACCAAACCTTGAAGATCAATGGGAAGGACTTTTTAATTTGTGTTTCAAATGCACTCATAAATAAGTTAGCCAAAAAAGGTGAAAGTGGATTGCCCATTGATAATCCTGATTTCTGCTTGTAGTGTTTTCCATTAAAGCTAAAGAAGTTTTGTTCAATGCATATTTTTGTTAGAGAAATATATTCTTCTGCTTCTATTGCTTCCATATCAATTGTAGCTAGCCATTTTTTTAACACAGTCTGCAATTTTTCTGTTGGTATGCTTGGAAATAAAGATGTGACATCAAATGAAACCAGTCTGTCATTTTTGTCCAAATTTATATCTTTGATTTTTTCTACTAAATCTAAAGAGTTTCTTAAATTTGCACTTTCAAATTTTGGAAAACTATTAAATTTACTTAGTAACCATTTGGCCAAATTATATGTGGGGGCATTTATGCTACTAGTAATAGGTCTCATGCCTTTCCCTGTTTTATGAATTTTTGGCAGCCCATATACTCTTGGTAATGTTGGATTATCTACTTTAATTTTGTGCAATTCTTTTTTGTTGATTATTTTGCTCTCTTTTAGCATTTTATTTGTGGTTTCAATGCAGTACTTTAATGGATTAGTTTCTACTTTTTGGTAATTACTGTCTTCTAACAAATCTTCCATCCTCTTTGTGTATTCTTCTTTTTCCAGAATTACTAGTTTATTTCCCTTGTCTGCTTTAGTATAAATAACCGGTTTCTTTTTAAGAACTTTTATGATTTGGTTACTAAAATTCTTTTTCTTTTCATTTTTAATCTCTTCTACTATTTTGGAGCATTTGTTTTTTACTGTGTTTTTACTTTCTTCATTAAGTGTTTGTGTAGCAATTTGGATGTCAGCAATGTAATCTTCAATTTGGTTGGAATAATCTACACATGTCTTTAAACCTAGATTCAGCATATTCAGTTCTGTTTTTGTAAAATTTTGGTTTGATAGGTTTACCACATTGTTTAGATGATCTTTTAGGTTATGTTTGTCTTTTTGATTTATCTTTTTAAAAGTGCCTGCTTTCTGGCATAAATTTTTTAATTAAATAATTTTTATATTAATTTTGACGTCACTGTTACTAAATTCCTCCAAACACACATCAATAGTTTTTCAATTAATTTTGATGTCACCATTACTTAGTTCTTCCAATCATGCATAATTCTCATGATTATTTTAATGTCCATTAGAAAATCCACATTCATATCTAAAAGTCAGTCAATCTATCGGGACTACTCACTCGGGAGCCTTTGACTGTCCGACATATTTTAACAGAATGCCGGTTTTTAGCACCCACGCGTAACTCCCTCCGTTTCCCGAGTACGCTGAGTCAGGTGTTGGCGGACAACCTGAGTGCCGTGGAGCGAGTTTTAGCTTTTATACGCCTTAGCGGTATGCACAGCCGCATCTAGCTCCATGACGGCTTTTAGTGTTTTTATGCTATAGGTTTTAGACTTTTACCGACCCAGTTTTACACGCTTTTCCGGCTTTAATGTGTTGATTTTAACTGTGTAGACTTTTTACCTTTGTAAGGGCGTTGATAACCGCCGTAGTTGTGCGCCCTAAACTTAATTCTACTACTACTACTACTACTCATATCATTTAGGGATTTGATATTACTTTCTTCTTTGAAGGTACAGTTATGGTGCTGGGTTCTGGAAATGCTAAGCCCCTTGTGGAAACTGCCAACAATACACTGCAGACCCACATTATCTTCAAAGCGTGCAAATATTTGTGAATAAGAATCTGAAGGGACATTGGATAAGAAAAATTTGAGTTCATGTTACATTCACCCTTTGAAGGACCATGAAGATTGCCATGCATCACGGAAAACCACCTAAGCCGAAGGTCCTCCTTGAAATTGACAGCAAAATGTGCAGGAATACCAATGGACATATGGACAAACATTGTTAAAGATATTATTGCTTTTATTTCTTTTTTAATTCAATGTAGATCATATTGGAGGATGAGGGTGGAATGTGCTTAAATAAGTCCAGGGTCCACAAGTTATCTGACATTCATCTTTCAGGATAAGGGAAAACTCCAGAAAAATCTATTTCAGTTAACTCACCCTAAGGAAGATTCAAACTTTGAATCTCTTGAATGTGAGGCAGACATGCCACACCACACAGGCGGGCAATTATTTGCTATTATGATGTGTATCTGGTCGCTAACGACAACATTTTTAAGAAAACCAAAAGTAAATGAACAGAAACAGGAAGCTTACATTAAATCTGACATATAATTAAGGTCAGTACTAACGCACAATAAAGAATTTGTGCTTATTAAAATTATATACATTGAAATAGCTGATGATGTGAACATATAATAAATAAGATACCAACTGAAAATCATGAATTAAAAATCTATTGGGTATCCCCATCTCATTTTCATTGATCCACAAGTCTGACATTCACAATAAACTTAATCCAACTCCAGTTTATACTCTGAATTTTGTTCATTGTCCACAAAAGTTTTTCCCAGCTTATGACCTGCTTATGTCAAATCTCCATGTGAGAGATGTGAAAGACCTGAAACCTACAAAAAAGCACATTTCTCATGTTCTCTGAGCAACAAGCTCCTTGTAGCCAACTTAACTGGTTCAGATCCCTTTCGCAGCTTTATTTGTCATTTTGTCTACGTGTCCTGGCATGCACTTCAGCTGAACTGAATTGTAGGTAGCACATTTTAAGACCATACTGCAATACTTATTCAACATTTAAAAATAAAGGAAATGAATGAAGAAAATAATTCTTTTTAAGTTTTTTATTTAACATATTCTGATTTTTCTTACAGAATTAAGCAACATATTCGTCTAGTATCACAAAATATATAATATAAAAGTATTTCTATTTTAACTCACTCTTTGTAAAGGAATGTATAACTCATAGACACAAACTTATACCAAGGTTTTCAGTTACCCAAAAGCCCATTGCTAATGGTGGTAGGAACTGCTCTTCATTAGTATTTGTTATCTCAGGCTCAAAAACTGGTAATGAACCTTCAGAATCCAGCTGCAGCTTCTTTCCATTAAGTAATACACTTCTGTAACAGAAATAAGAGACTATTTGTAACAATTGCTTTCTTCAACATTTTAAAGCATAAATAAATTTACATTTTTGCATGTGGCAACATTGCTAATGTCTCCATCAGTCTGATACATTTGCTAACCGTTCATTCATTGATACAGTCACATCCTATTTTGCAAGTGTCAAGGATTGTTTATGGTCGTGTTTGTTCAGCATTGTCAAGCTGGGGTATGAAGTTCCCTGCTCGCCTGTCCACGTAAGTAATCTCATTTTACTGACTTGCTGTCATAATTACGAACATATGAGTGTGTGCGTATGCGTGTATGTGTGTGTATGCGTGCGCGAGCAACAATATTAGTAGCTGTTATACTGTAGCAATAAAAATGCTTTCACATAGGAAAATAACTACAAATGTTGAAGACCTTCAAAGAACTCCCAGAAGATGACCTAAATTGTGGCAAATTAAGCAAAGATATAGTGATTGAATAAAGTGATCACAACAATGATTCTGAACAAAGTGATGTAAAGGAGTCTAGGTCTCTTAGTTTTGAAAACTGTTTTTCTGGGAAAGATAGCTATTGCAATATGAGTAAAGGGATTTTTCGAAGTGTGGTAAAATAAAAAGGAGGAACACAGTAAAACATTTTTCTGGGGGAAAAGTTCAGCAAGAATTTCTAGAGATGAACTCTAACCTTTTCATGTCATTGTCAATTTTGACATAAATGTCTTTAAAATGTGACATATGCTGTTACTTTCCATCAGAGACTATTACTGGGTTCTTTTATATCTGTTTGCATGCTTTTATGTCAGTAAAATATTATTCAGGCATTCCATTTATGACAGTGAAATGATTTTGTTCCGATTGCATTCAAATGCAGTGTGCATGGAAACAGTTCGCAACATTGGTTGCAAAATTTAACTACATGTTAATGGAAGTAGTGCTGAAATATATTTACATTTTGAAGTGTAGCAATATGATTGAAATATTGAGAAATGAATGTGGGGTATAGAGTACCCGCACTCGCTCTTGATTAATATAATGAAATTGAATATGTTTCATAATGTAACTAAGTACTTCTAATTTTATGTACACAAGTTATTGACTAAAGAACTTCATTCTTAATATAGAAAAATTATATATATATATATATATATATATATAAAACCATAAATTAGCATAAAGCTGGTGTAGCCGAGGGTAGACAACATTTCCAGCATATTCTGTAAGGTAAGAGTTATATGTTTTATGCACAGAGTTTATGTCGGAACAAATTAGGTTGTGGCATACCCAGTCATGCACAGGCAAAATGCTGTAACATATTGTATTGTAAATATTGTAGACTTATTTCTGATCATAAAGTTTAGGTTTAAAATTTTGACGAGTCACCAATTTACGAGCGCCTGCTCAACTATATAAGTGTAATGTGACGAATAAAGTATTGTACTGTATTTAAATGAAGAACCCTTTAACCATATGTTTTAGAGTAGATGTAGTTGAGAAGCAAATTTAAAATCATTATTTATATTTTACTCATTCTCCAACCAGAGAACAAGTGAATACTCTTTCAAATTTATGCATTATAATTAGACCATGTTTTAGGAACCTAAAACTTAATAAATAAGTTGTATTTGCTTCACTGTCAATAACTTCAGTTTTTACTTTTAACTAAACTTAAATTTCCACAAGATACAAACATTTATTTTACATACCCAAAATGTGTTTTCACCCACTAACATCGTAAGTTTGAATCCAAATAATTACTAAGTATTAAAAAATTACAAAAACAAGTTTATTTAATTGTTACTGTTAGAAACAGCTTTATTATTCTGAAATTTTATTATGTCTTTAAGGTTGCTATTGCATAATATAAAATTATAAATTGAGGGAAAAAAAAGCAGAAGAAGAAAAAGTCACGAAACATATTTGGCAAATCACAGTGAAAATGCACTATATTACTATCATGTATCATTGTGACCTAAATGCTCTAAGGCTGACTAAGCACTCATCACCTAAAACAAAGTGAGTCGCAATAGAGCTGATGATGCAAACAATAGTTCATGAAACATGTTCTCAATATAGGTATGTAAGTGAAGTTGATGTGTAAAAAATACAACTCATTTATAATTTCATACCCAAAATAAAGTTTCCAAAACATGATAATTCTTAAGAACAGCAATATTAACTGTTAGAAATACTTTTGAAAAAAAGGACAGAAAAACTGGAGAAATCTTGAACATGTGTATATCATCAATGTTATTGGATATGGATAGTTAAAGAGATGGGATTAGTTTATTAGAAAACTCTCAGAGTGACAAGGAATATTACAAGCACTTGATAATGGAGATGAGGTATGACACACATGAAACAACGGGAAATTCTGCAAACTACTTTATCTTTTTGGGATTGTTGGTCTACCAGTCACAGAACTCCACCAAAGGACGACAAAGAGACCTAGAAGGGATAAGCATTCTGCTACTCTTTGTACAAAATGAGTCAATCTACTTGCTGAAGTCCTACAATAAAGCAGTTGTTTTCAAGGAATGTCACATTCCTACAGTTCTGTTGGAAAGCCTGAATCAAATCAACTGTATGATATCAATCTTTCAAAACAGTAAAATGAGTAATTTTAGGCTGTAAAACCTTGAGATATGTACCAGAAAATCCCTTCCATATCTTTATATTTTACATACTCAACACTCATCAGAAAATTGCCCAATAACACTCAATGTTGACAATCATGAAATTGCCAAACCTCTTGTAGTTGCAGAATTGTTTAACAGATTCTTTTTGGATGTAACAAAAAAATTAAATATTAATTATGGAAGTAAAAATGCAGCACTAGAATTTCTAAGTTCAAGTTTCACAAACAATGTACCTACATTTAAAATCAGTTTAACTACACCTTCCGAAATAAATAAAATTATTGACTCTTTAAAAATGAAGAATTCTTCCGGTTATGATGAAATAACTACAAAAATCCTAAAATCTTGCTCCTCACAAATTAGCATTCCCCTTAGTTATTTATGTAATGAGTCTCTAAAGACTGGTATTTTCCCTGACAGAATGAAATACTCAGTTGTTAAACCTCTTTTCAAAACAGGCGAACGCAATAATGTTTCAAATTATAGACCAATATCTCTCTTGCCAATATTTTCAAAAGTTCTTGAAAAAGTAATGTTCACCAGACTGTATAAACACCTTGAATGTAACAACATACTTGTCAGTGATCAGTTTGGATTCAGAAAAGGAATATCGACTAATAATGCAACTTAAAAGCTTACACATGAAGTGTTGACTGCCTTAAATGATAAAAGACATGTAGGTGGAATTTTTTGTGATCTAGCAAAGGCTTTTGATTGTGTTAATCATGACATTCTTATAGCAAAACTGGAATTCTATGGGATAAAAAATGAACATTTAAGATGGTTTGTATCATATCTAAATGAAAGAAAACAGAGTGTTGAAGTAGCTGTCAGTGATATTGGTTATGAAAAACAAACTTCGAACTGGAAAATAGTAACTCATGGAGTACCCCAAGGTTCCGTGTTAGGGCCTTTATTATTTCTTATCTATATAAATGACCTCTCACTTTATATAAAGGACATTGCAAGTACAGTTCTTTTTGCTGATGACACTAGTGTCCTGGTGACCAGTACAAATTTAAACGAGTGTACAATTAAAATGAATTATGTTTTGAACTGTATGTCATGCTGGTTTAAACCAAACAAATTATCTGTGAATCTAGACAAAACAAAAGTGGTCAAATTTATAACCTGTCGTACATCACATACTGAAATAGAAATCGGGATTAATGATATGTTATTAGAAGAAATTGACAGCATAAAATTTCTGGGCCTTCAAGTGGACAGATGTTTAGATTGGAAAGCTCACATAAATTATATCTTACCTAAACTTAGCTCTGCCTGTTATGCTATCCGAGAGCTGGTTAATGTGAGTTTTATTGACACACTTAAATTAGTGTATTATGCATACTTTAACTCTATTATGGAATATGGAATATTATTTTGGGGCAACTCAGTAGAAAGTAAAAAAATATTCCTTATGCAAAAGAGGGTTATAAGAATAATTACTAACACCCACACCAGATGCTCCTGTAAAGATCTTTATACAAGATTGAAGATATTAACGCTTCCTTGCATGTATATATTCTCGATCCTAAAATTCTTTGTATGCAATCGTGCCTTATTTGCAACAAATAATGTAATTCATAAAATAAACACTAGACAAAAGAATAATATCCATTATCCCAGTGCTAAACTTTCTTGCTTCCAGAAAGGTGTGTATTATGAAACTATCAAAATATTTGGCGCACTTCCTAATGTTCTTAAAGAAAAAGTTAATAATTTCGGTGCTTTTAAAAAAGCTGTTAGAGAGTACCTTTGCTCAAAATCTTTTTATTCTGTACAAGATTATCTGAATGACAAATTATCCTGATAATGCTTCTGTAGCTCTATAAGTAGTATTTAACTATTCCAATGACAAATCATTACTTATAAATATTTGATGCAAGCTGAAAGTTTATTTTTAATCTATATGTATTTAATAAATAACAAGAATGGTATCCATTGCAAAAAGGTTGAGACGTACTGGCATAAGCCAAGTGAAAGCTGGTTTAAAAAGTGTTTCATTTTGTATCAAATATAATTATCCCTGCTTTGTTTTCCATATTGTTGTTCATATTGCCTGTGTACTATAACATGTGTCTTATGTTAACTTTTGTACATATATACGCTATTAAACTTTATACCTCTAGACATGTTCAATGTTCACAGCCTTTTCTGGCTGCAAGTGAACCTACTGAACGCAAATCAATCTAATCTAATCTAATCTAATCTACACAAAATGTTAGGGTACTGAATTAATTGGTGAAGCATGTAATTTAAGATATTATCAACAGTAGTTTAAACTTACCATTAATATCTGAGTTTTCTTTTTTCTTTTGTTTTAAATAAGTAGTAACTCAAATTATAAAGTTTTGAAATAAAAGCTCTCTATGTTCTATAAAGTTTATGTGCTAAAACATTAGTATGATTTGTGTCTGTTTTGATGATGCTGAGTGTAATACATTTCTAGTACTACAGTATTTTACGCACTGTTTGGTACACTTACTTGGAAATTAAAGAGTCTGCAGTAAATGTATATCTCTTCAATTTGGCTTGTGATGAAGCAAGTGGATCAAAGCTTAGACTAAACTCAATCTTCTTATGCTGATGCAGATTCATACCAAAAAGCACAACATTACCACTGCTATTAAATGCACAGTGCGAATAAAGACGTAACATGTTGTTTGAACCTGTCACTTCCAAAACCGCTGATCCTACAAGCCTCTTGTATAGCACTGACAGCCACCAATCCTGGAAGATTTTATGCTCATTTTTATTTTGCAACAACAGGTTAACTTACATATATCATATTTTATATTAAATACAATTTAGGCGGAGTAAATAATGGGATCAGAGAAAAATGCAGCTATCACTCAAGAATTTAGTTCTGATAAAATTGGAGAGTGGACCTGTGCTCTCAAGCCAGTATTGATCTGAGTCATGTTGATCATGGCTATGTAGAGAAGTTCAAACTGATACACCTTCATACTTTGCCAAGTAGTAGAAATTATCTTAAAATATCCTGAAGAGACATTACTAGAGAAGTAGCTAGTATTTTATATAGAATAAAAAGAAGTATTTCAGAAAGTGGAGTGCCATTGTTACTAAAATTAGGCAAGTGAGTCAACCTTGTATATACTTTTCTCCACTTACACTACAGATTTGGGAAAACATATTTATTATGAAAAAACAGGACCTCTTGATGAATTTTGAAATTCCCGCGGTAGATGACGTCATCAAACTTACCAGGACGTTAGATGGCAGCACAACACCAAGCCAGATGCAGACACCGGATGCATCATCAGTCTACCTCAGAGCTGACGATAGGGGAGAAGTCCCCAGAAACTAGTCTTCATAAAAAACTTGTAAGTGGAGAAAAGTATATACAAGGTTGACTCACTTGCCTAATTTTAGTAGCTAGTATTTATTGGGAAAAAATAATTTTTAATAACAAATAGTTATAAAGAAATATTAATCTCTTTAGCACAACCTTCTCTGTACTCTTTGTTTCCATGTAAAACAACAGTACCTTCACTCTCTATTCAAGCATCAACTGAGCCTTGAATGCCTTGTTTACGAATCTAAACAGCTAGTACAGTAAAACCTGCCTTCAACGGACCCCTAGTTAAGCGGAAATCTATCCAAAACAGAAATATTTCATGGTCCCAGAATTTAGGAGTGAAAAACATGCTAAATTCCCTTTATTAAAAGGAAACTGTCTTACGTGGACAATGGAAATCATAGTATGCATTTTACTGAAAAATTTCCAATTCCAGGATGCACAGTTTAGAAAATTTTCAGACACCCAGTGAAAATGTGCATTGTCTACTCTAAGTACAAGATGTTTCAGTTGAAACATAACCATATTGTTGCTACCTAATCTGTCTAGGAGGGGAGTGTGCTAATAACAGTATGAATAATGAGAAACCTTTCACAGTCATCCTTCACTACATAGTTAACAATAAGTATGCTGGTTGTCATTCCTTTCCAATTGCCGCCGTCTATCAGATGGCATAACAGTACACTTCTAAACTTACACAAAAGTGGTAGTTTATTTCCTACATGGCTTCAAAAACAATTGTACTAGATCTTAACAAGAGAATGAAAGCAATTTATGCTATAAAAGAGATAAACTGAGTATAAAGCAGATAATGAAGGTGTTCGACTTAGGCAACACTCAATTTACGAGATTCTAAAGATGAAAATGAAAATTCTAAAGTGGTGGGAAAAGTGTGGTAATGGGAAAATAAAGAAAGAGCTTAAGAAAACTAAAAACCTGGACATTAATAAAATAGTGTGGGAATGGTTTGTTAGTGTTACAGCAAAAAATCACTGCATATTGGGATCTACATTACAGGAATATGCTAAAAAGGTAGCTGAAAGACTGGGCAGGACAGAATTCAAAGCATCTAATGGATGGCTGGAGAGTTTCTGCAGACATCAGAAACATTTTAACAAACTTTGTGGTGAATCAAATGACATTAATACTGAAACCATTACTCATTGGATTGCTAAACTACCTTCAATAATCAAAGGATAAAAACCTGAAAATACAAACAGCAACAACCTGGATCATGTTATCTAATAATTTATTGTGTTTAAAAGGTGAGGACTGTTTGGAAGGAAAATTTTCCAATGCTTTCTTATGTGGATTTATGTCAGATGAAATGGAAAAAGTTTCATTAAACAGAAATCCATCTTTAACTAGGGTCTCGTTTGATTCTGTTGAAAACAGGTTTTACTGTATTACTTGCACTAACTCAATCATGCATGAATTAAAGCTTCTCGTCACAAAATCTTAGCCTGAACTCATAAATAAATGTTTAATTTTGCACTGTATGGCATTACACCGCTACACTCACTGTAATAAAACACTTACAGGCAAAGGCTTATAAGTATCCTTGTCTAATAATCCATAATGTGATCCATAGAGGCTTTGACGAATGACAACATCTATGCCAGATTTTGCTGCCACACCAAGTTTATCTAGCCAAAGGAAACCGGCTATGTATCGGTCAGAGAGACCAGGTGCACCTCCGCCATATGCTGAACTTGTTTCACCTGTAGCAAACATAGAGCTTGTTTTTTCTTAAGCATATAAGGATATTCACTGAATAAATGTGCAAAGAGCATGCATATATACTTAGGATATGTGTCTAGGCAAGAATGGAAGAGCTTATTTTTTTTTCTTTTATACAACAAAATAATTCTACTTCTAATCTCATCTCATGGAGCTCATGTAACAGTTTTCTCTCATTAGGTTTTGAATTTCTCAATAATGTGTGACATAGCAGACTTAGTGTAACATAATAGCTGCTCAGGTGTATCTTTGTAAGGAAAGCAAGGGTAAACTTGTGCTGATTGATATTGATAGTTTATTGATCCAGTTTATCAGATGTACATTGATTTTGGACACGTCATTTCTATACAAATTTAACAATTATGCTAGTACCAAATTCTTACATATATAATTTACAATTCATCTAGGCTGTATATACATTTATTTAACAAATATTGTTTTAATTTACTTTTAAATTTTGGTTTTGAGCTATTCGTCAAAATTTTTATCTCACTAGGTAGTTTATTATACAGTTTGATCCCTCTGATATTAATGTCCTTTTCAGTGACACACCTGTTAATATTATACATGTGATAGTTATCACCATTTCTTGTACTATAGTCGTGAATTTGGTTGTTTCGTACTAATGTAAGTCTATCGGTTATGAATAATATAGTTCTGTATATATACAGAGAATAGACTGTGAACATATTTTTAGTTTTAAATGTTTCTCTGCATGATTCCCTTCCTTTTAGGCTATAAATCAATCTAATACATTTCTTCTGTAGAATTAGTAACATGTCCATGTGACATTTTGCAGCTGTACCCCATATTTCGATCCCGTAGTTAAAGTAAGGATATATACATCCAAAATAAATCATCTGCAGAAGCCTAGTGTCTTTGTAACTTTGAAAATACCTAAGCAAGTATATAGATTTACTAATTTTATTACATATATAATCTATATGTTTACCCCATGTTAACTGTTTATCAACAATTATTCCAAGAAACCTATATGATTTTACTTCTTCAATGGTGGTGGTGTTTATTTGCAATTCTGTATTGGAGGTAGTTTTTCTTGATGTATTGGGCCACATTACTTTAGTTTTTAGCATGTTACATTTTAAATTTACGGATTCAAAGTATTTGATTAGGGTATTAGCAGTGTGATTTAAATTTTTGTTTAGAGCTTCCAATGTCTTGTTCCAGCATATGGCAGTTGTGTCATCTGCGTAAGTTATTATAGCTGTATTTTGTGGACAAATAATATCATTAACATATATAATGAAAAGCAGAGGCCCTAGTACTGTTCCCTGAGGTACTCCATATTTTACTGTTTCTATTTTTGATTGAATTTTGTTTACAATTTTTCCCGTTTTATGATTTACTTCTGTATATTGCTTCCGACCAGTTAGGTAGCTGGAAAACAATTCTAGAGGTAGTCCCCTTATCCCATAATTTCTTAGTTTGTGTAATAAGATGCTATGGTCAACACAGTCAAATGCTTTAGTCAGGTCGAAAAATAGTGAGCTTACCTTATCATTAGATTCTAACTTACTTGTTATTTCATGTATATACTGTATGACTGCAGAGACTGTGGAACAACCTTTTCTAAACCCATGTTGAAAATCTTGTAGTACATTATGTTTATTTAAATACTTAATTAATCTTTCTAATAAAATTCTTTCAAAAAGCTTAGCTATTTCTGATGTTAAGGTGATCGGCCTGTAGTTACTGACATCCTGTTCATCCCCTTTTTTAAATATTGGTTTGACTAATCCTAGTTTCAAAATTTCAGGAAATTGACCAACTTCAATGGAGTAGTTAATCAGGTGTGTTAAAGGTTTTGAAATAGCTGTTTTACATTGTTTTAAAATAACTGGACTAATATCATCCCATCCACTACTTGCTTTTTTAGGTAGTTTGTTTATTATGTTGGTGATTTCGTTTTCTGTTGTTGGTTCAAGGAATATTGATGATTTGATGCCGATGTCATTGTTTGCATATACATTAGGAGACAGTCTATTATGTGAAGCTACGTTTATAAAAAATTCATTAAATTTCTGACATATGATTGTTGGGTCTTGTATTAATTTCCCATCTATGTTTAGGCTTATGTTTTGATGCAGCTTTTTGTTTTCCCTACACTCATTAATTAGGTTCCAAGTTGTTCTGCTAGGGTTATTTGACTGATTTATTTGTTCTCTATAAGTGGCTATCCTTGCATTTAGAAGACTGTTTATATACTCCTGTTTGGCATCTTTGTATTTACTTTTATAATGGTCTGAGAGAGTGCTTTTATATAGGGCATGCATGTTTTTCATTTTTTCTTTGGATTTAACTACTTCAAATGGCAGTTTAACTCTTTTCTTCCTGGCTTTATTTACTCTAACTTTTTTGAGTGGACATGTAGCTTCAAAATGAATCCTAAACTTATTATAAAATTCATTCCATTTATCATTAATATTAGTTTTTTCAAAAACGTTTTCCCAATTTTCAGCAGTTAGGATATTTACAAGATTATTTATATTTTCTTCAGTTACGCTTCTGCGGACCATGATTTCTTCAGTGATTCTATCACAACATGCAATATCAAAGTGTGCCAGCTGAGCATAATGATCAGAAATATGAACATTTACTACATTAGTTGATATTTCTTGTATATTAGATGCTATGTGGTCGATAATAGATGAGCTGTTAGCCGTTACTCTTGTTGGTTCCTTAATTAAATCTCTAATGTTGTATGAATTAAATACTTCTTTTAATGCTATGTAGATGGTATCAGAGAGATCTAAATTTATATTAAAGTCCCCAGCTAAGATAATTTTTGTACATTTTTTAACAAATTTACTTAACATAACTTCCAAATGTGAAATAAAATCTTTGGCAGAACCTGAAGGAGACCTATATATTCCAAAAATTAACACATGTCCCTTATCTGTCCTTACCTTGATCCCTGTTACTTCAAAAACTTTCTCTATACAATAGTTTTCTAAATTAAGTTTGGTGGCACATATGTCATTTTTTGTAAAAATTACAACTCCGCCCCCTTTGTGCATAGATCTGCTGTATCTATTAGCAAGTTTATAGTTGTCAATGTAATAAATTTCATCACTACTGAGCCCATGTTCCGTTATTACACAGATATCTGCATTTGTATCCTTAAATAATACACTCATTGGCAACAGCTTGGAACGGAGATACTGAATATTCAGGTGTAGGATACTGAATATATCACTAAAGTTGCCGTATTGTCCAGTAAATGACGATGACTGAAATCCTTCTGTTGGTATCACTGATTGAGACGGTAAACTAGCATCCACCCCATTCGAAATTAGTTTCCCTTTTTTGCATAGGATATTACCTCATTAAGCAGATTTCCAAACGCAAATGAACCTCTACGATTCAAATGAACTCCATCCCAGCCAAAGTGTCGGTTATTTATCCAAAAGTTACCATCAACAAATGTGCAGTTCTTCACTTTACACAACCAGTTCAGCTCACTGTTAATCCTAGCTATGCGTTTTGCGCTAGTATCATGTCGCCGTAATACACCACTTAAGATTACTTTTGTGCGTGGAATTTCACGTTGGATATATTGTACTATGTCCATACAATCCCCCATTATTTCTTCGGCATAAACACCCCTGGCGATGTTGTTGGTCCCCACGTGTACAACCATGACTTCCGGGTCCAGTTTCTTCAAATCCATCTGTTCGATTTTATGTCGTAGCTCAGCAGCTCGAATCCCAGGAAAGCATTGAACACTATGTCCCTTTTCCTTGCACACATCACCAGCGAATTTAAGCATTGAGTCCCCAACTACTAGAGCACCAATCTTCCTTTCTTTTATTCGTCGTTGTGTGTCACATCGTAGATCATGCGAAGATTTATCCACAGGATCTGGCATTTCCGCAGCATCAGGGTACAAATTTAGGACGTCGTATCTGTTCCTCCCGATGGTGCTACAGTTTCCTTTACTATTCTTCATCACTCTGGGTTCGTTAAGTAGTCTTTTTTGTTTAAAATTCTTCGAAGCCCGTACTTTGGTAAATCCATCTTCTTCTTCTTCTTCACAAGTGTTTAGGTTCCTTTCCGCTATTTCCTTAAACTGAATTAGCTGTTTTTTTAGCTCTTCGTTTTCTGTTCGTAGCTCTATCACTTCACTTTGCACCTTTTTGAAGTCTGCATAAAGCATATCAATGATGTGTTGGAGTGACGCTATCCTTTCGCGATCCTGGCGTTCCTCTGTTTTCCCGCGCAGAGATGGAGCTGCATTTCGGGTTTCTTCATATTTCCGGGTTTTTATGTATGATATTGCCTTACTTTCATCACCACATGATCTACACTCACTTATTGGATTACTAACACAGTTATTTAGTACATTCGCGTAAGTATTACTGTCGAAATCAAGCATTTTTTGCATGCTTCTTGTAACACGATCACTACTGGCCGCCATCTTGAAACTGATACAATCATTGTGCTTTACTAGCCCTTCCTTTATTGATTTGCCCCATGCACCCTAGAATATCAGATTTCATCTCTACTGGACAGCAGGCAAAGGTATCGAAGCATTCAGCTGATTGATGTCCTATTTGTGTAAATTAAATTGATTGTTTTTTTAAAGAGATTGTCTAACTCAATATATATTTTAGCAAGATTGTATTTATACATAGGCAAACCTATGCACACTAAAAGAAGCCTAACCAGCTTAAAACATATGCAATGATAAACCTTGCAGCTATGTTAAAAAAGAAAATGAAAAAAGAAAGATATACTAATAAACATAAAGATTTTATACATTGCAAATAAAACAAAAAAAGCTGCAGCTATTAATAACTAAGAAAATATAATTAACAGATCATAAAAAAAAAAAAATGATAATAGCGACTGAAATGTCATTTTATATTAAATGAGACTAGTTTTGCAAATCAATCATTTGCATCTTCTTGTTCAATAAACAAGCTGAAGATACAATTGATTGATCGGCAAAACTAGTGCTATTCAAAGATAGTGAAGTTTTAGAGTCACTATTATGTATTATAGTTCAACTTTATACATAATTATAATTATATAATATATATTATAAAATCAAGTATGTCAAAACTAATTGAAAAAACTATTTGTAGTTGGTTTTTAACAGCTCGTCACCTACTTTTTTATACTATTGAGGGACTGGTTTTGGAACCTGTTGCATCCATTTTCCACCTCCAAGATCCGACTACTGACTGTAGTTGAAACAATAAACAGTCTTACACACAGACTAGACAACATACCTATAGATAAACAGAATATTACAAGGAACAAAAAATCATACTTCACACAGCAGAAGAAAATGAATACAACAAAAGTCTGGTGTTTAAAAAAATTAAAAAGGCTAAACTAAAGAAAACCATTAAGGAAGCAACCACATTCACTTAAGAGAAAGAAAGCAACAGCATATTCAGTGGATTCATGTACCATCCAAAAACATTAAATAAATTCAAAAAGATCTTTAAAGAACAAAATAACATCTTTGCATCTACAAATAGATACTCAATATTAAAATTGTTAAATTCAAAAATCAAAAGATGAAATCCTGCCAATTAATAGATCTGGAATATACTAAATAAGTTGCAAGAATTGTGAAAAATGCTACATATGTCAAACTAAAAGAAACCTAAAAACCAGAGTCAAAGAGCACTTTAGAAACATCAAATAAAAACAAGATACGTCAGCAGCAGCATTTCATTTTTGGAAAAAAAAAAAAAAAAAAAAGCATGACAATGGCCCAAATCAAAAATTACTAAAAGGGATGATAAACCTAAACAAACTGATAATGTGGAAGAACATATTAATACACAAAAAAGGATGAAGTAATGGATTTGAAATCCCACAGTTGATAATTTGATAGAGGAGTTCAATAGTTCCACCACCAGAGAGAACAGAGCAGATGATAGTTGGACCTTAGAGGTTGCAAATGGACAATGTGGCTTCTGAAACCAGTCCCTCAATAATATAAAAATGTAAGTGATGAAGTATTAAACACAGATTACAAATAGCGTTTTCAATCAAATTATGAGTTTTGATCTACAGCCACTGGATTAACTCAGCAAACTCATAAAACATTAGAGAACTCTACCATAAAGGGAACACAAAACAACAGAACTAGATCACCTAGTCCATTGTAAGGTGAAGATGGGAACAAAATATCCTGAAACACGTCCAATTTTTGTAAGTGAGGTACAGTATTAAACTTACTGAGCTTCTATGTATGATAAATTTTGAAATAAGTTTAAGGAGTGAATTTGAAATGCACACAACACTGTCATGTTTGTTTTCTATTATGCATTTTCTAAGTCTATCAGTTTCTGAAACTGAAATGGCATCTTCACTGTGCCTTAAAAATTAGTTTTAACTTTGTATTTTTAAATTATTTTAGTGCAGCAAACTGCAGTAAACTATAAGAGAACTCATACTTGCATAAGAATTGTCAAACTAGAAAATACAAAATACCTTATTCTGCGCCATATGAATGTATTATGCTCAAGCATTCAAATGATATCTCCACAAATGAACAGCACTGAAGGCCAAGTTAATGTGGTACAGTCCAATAAGACCTGAAGCTTTCCTGGCATTAAATATGTTCGAGATCTTCTCGGGAAACAAGCCAGGTAAAAAGAAAATTAGAAATTGACGTTTCGGGAGCGTCGATCTCTCCCATCATCAGGATATTTTAAGAAATGTTATAACCACAATTTTGTGGTTTTGTGGTTACAACATTTCTTGAAATATCCTAATGATGGGAGAGATGTATGCTCCCGAAATGTTGATTTCTAATCGTCTTTTCACTTAGCTTGTTTCCCCAAAAAGATCTCGAACGTGATACAGTCATTTTGTTTTGTAAAATCATTTACTTGGTCTAAATTATTTTGAAACAGTAGGTCAAGGTTCAAGAGAGCCTGCCTCTGTGGTGTGGAGGTAGCATGTCTCTCTCACATTCAAGAGGTCCTGAGTTCAATCTTGGTCAGAGTGACTTAGCTGGTTAAGGCTTTTTCCCCAAGGTTTTAGCTTATCCTGAAAGATGATGTCAGGTAATTCAAGCTTTATGGACCTGAGCACATATGAGCATTATTTCATCCATTTTATTCATCTCACCTTATTACATTGGAGGACATTACAGGAAAAAGGATAAAAAGATTATTGCATTAGTGAATGACTACAAATAAATGCTGAATAGTGGACAAATTATACTCACTAAGCCATAATGGTAAGTTGTATGGAGCAGTCACTTCCTGAACTGACTCAATTTGTTTATAAAGAATATCAAGGGTGTCTGGACTTAAAAAGTCATCTAAAGTTGCTTCTCGTCCATTTAAGTAATACCTGGAAATTAAAGAATTGTTTAAATTTAACTTAAACATTTTATATAAATTAATTAGTAGGGCATGCTTTGTAAAATGCAACAAATTCAAAATTGTATTTATTCATTTATAAATATTTAATGACTTGATATTAAGATATTTTAATTCTGTATTTATTTCTTATTATCTCATCTTATCACACTTACTTTTTCTCTCTGTATCTTTTATAACAGATATAAAACATACTGTTAAAGATATACCATTTAATGTTATATTCTATTGCAGCAAATGTGAAAAACTAATACAACATGCGCCCTAAAAATGAGTTGTACCGAGCATGTAGATGATTGTCTCCAAAAATGTTTCAAGATTTTGCAACTTGATGTAAACTAAGTATTTAGTGTGTACATTAACTCATTCAGGTTTTAAAATGAAAATAATTTGCTAGTTAAAAGTGCTTCTGCTTTTAATATTTATAAAAATGATACATGCTTTGAATTCAGGTTTCTTTTATCTCATTTACTTATTGTACTTATTTTGTAAAATAGCATACATTACAATAACATAAAAATTAAGAAAATACTAATAATAATTATTAGAATTACATAATATTCATGGACTAAGATGTACACCTGCACAAGTTCAAGGAAAGAAAGATGGAAATGACACTGTCAGTAAAGGTGCTATGACAAGATTTTGAAGAACCAGTTCTCCGGCATTTATGATTCTAATAATATTCAACAAGTCTTGCAATCAAGACAACTAAAACAAGTCAGTAAGAGTTAGACTTCTATTGTATTGTATAAAATCTGCATTTTTGTTTTCCTTAATATTAAGCTACTCTATTACTTATAAAATCCTATTGCTGGAGAAGAATGGATTGCTGGAAGGGGATGCAAATGTGGTGGAGTAACACTTACTGATGAAAACTGACTGCATCAATTGAGGTGTGTGCTTGCTCAAGAAAATCTTTTAAGTAAGAAATTGGATCCACCTGAAGAAATTTGGGTCTGGTGACATCTGGCCCTATAAGCTTACTTTTGGATTGAAGAGGATAAGAATCAAGCAGCTTGCGTAGGGTTACAAAATCTTCTCCCAAGAGATTACCAGGCACAGAAACTCCAAAAACATGGCGAAAGGCATTAGGTTCTGTATAACAAATCAAATATAAAAATACTTCTTCAGAATTTTAAATCCTGCATAATGTTTTAGTTGATACCACATGTTACTAGCTCGGCTGTTGAACATAATTTACTTGAAATGTAATATAATTACCAAAAAATCACTGCTATAAGTAAACAGGTCATTGAATTTTGATTAATTAGAGCCAACTGAAAAATTCAATGCCATGGCCGGGAGTTGAACCACGGATCTACTGGTTTCCGTCCAGTTGCTCTACAGTATGTTTATTCAGACGTGACAGCTGAGAAAATATGCGCAGTGACTCACTTTCTCCGCCACCTACTGGCACTAAGAGTGGAGGTCAGTTATAGTTGTGAAATCGTTGAGGTTGGACGTGCGTCTTAGGAATTTTTTAAGGCTCGGGTCCGTGTGATTTATATTTTTATATGTAAATGACAGTGTACTTTAATATATGAAGAGTAAGTAGCAGTTCTCGTTGTTCTTAGTTATTTTCAGCGTACTTGTAAGTGCGTGCGTGATTGTGTAAGTGTGTGTGTGTGCGCGTGCGCGTCTGCGTTAAGTGTATTTCCTTTTACTGCAGACTTTAATATTTTAAAACATGGACAGCAAACTACAAGGTAAAGTGTTGCACTCCCAAACCAGGGAAGTTGTTAGTAATCTTTATAAGTACATGAAAAGACATGCAGAAGCTGGCTTAACAACTCTTAGCATCAAAAACATTGGGAAGAGTGTGGCTGAGGCAACAGGTGTTTCTGAAAGAAGTGTAAGGAGAATTATTAAGGAAACGAAAGATATTGATCGTGGTACTTCGATTTCATTCTCCACACCACACAAAAAGAGACCGAAGAGGTCTTTTCGTGCCAGATTGGATGCTTTTAATGAGGCAGTAGTGCGTCGAACTGTGAACGAATTCTATATAATTCACAAACAAAGACCGACACTGAGGAAGGTGCATGCTAAATTAAAGGATTCGATAAACTTTGAAGGGAGCATATCCACACTAAGAAAAATATTCTCAAAGCTGGGTTTTACATGGAAACGGACAAAGAAGAACAGAAAAATTTTAATGGAGCGCCATGACATCAGAACTAAGCGCCTCCATTTTCTTAGAATGATGAAGCGATATAGAAGCGAGGGCCGTCCCATAATATATATGGACGAGACGTATATCCATTCATCGCATACTACTCCGTATGCTTGGAGTGATAACAGTTTACACGGCCTCTTAACACCGGTATCCAAAGGCCAGCGTCTTATCATCGTGCATGCTGGAGGCCAGCAAGGGTTTATCCCTAACGTGTATATTCGGTTCAAGTCCCAGCAGAAAACCGGTGACTACCACGATGACATGAACTATACAAATTATGAGAAGTGGATAAAAGAAAGACTGATCCCTAATCTTCCCCAAAATTCCGTATTGGTAATTGACAATGCACCTTACCACAATGTGATCCTTAATAAGGCGCCCACTGCAAGTTCCAGAAGAGACACAATGATTTCGTGGCTGAAACAAAACCTCTCCATGGAACATTTTACAAACATTGATTTCTCCTCCCTGTACAAACCCGACATTTACAATGTGATCATCCCTCTCAAACCCAAAATCCCCAAGTACAAAATAGACAGTTTTCTTCAGGCACATAACCACACAGTTTTACGCCTTCCACCTTATCATCCCGAGTTAAATCCAATAGAACTGATTTGGGCTACTGTAAAGAACTGGATTGCAGAAAGAAATGTCACGTTCAAAATGGATGACGTCATTAAGTTAGCTGACGAGAAGTTTTCTGACATTTCTGCGGAAGATTGGCAGAAAAGATGTCAACACGTCATTCAGGTTGAACATGAATTCATGCGCAATGAAGGTTTGCTGGATGGAGGACAGGAAATCATCATTCATCTAGGAGATGACAGCGATGAAAGCAGTGAGTCATCCGAGTTTTCTAGTGAAGATGAAGGGGGGAATTTTCCGGAAGAAAAAACAGTCTGTAGCTGAACAATCTGCTAGTGTTACTTCTGTTGCCTGAAACCAGCCTCAAGGTAAGATGCATGCGCTTTCTCCTCTCTCTTGCCCGCATGTGGCTGCCAGTCCTACCCCCACTCTCCTGGTTGCCCCTCTTCTACTGCGCATCTAGCTGCCAGCTCATGTTAACCAAGCTGTACCCTTGAGCTACCATGGTCAACGTGCCTTCCTGACATTAAATTCTCCAATTGACTCATCATATTTCCCGGTGGACCACTTTAGGGTTCTCAAATTTGAGACAACCACTTGTGGCGACTAAGTACCTAAGTACCTAATTACCAGGATTTTTATCGTAGATTATTTTTAATGTAAATTTATATTGAAGAATTAATCCTTAAAGAATTAAACCTTTTAAATACATTACTCCGGTATATGGGTGATTTTTGATTAATTAGAGCCAACTGAAAAATTCAATGCCATGGCCGGGAGTTGAACCACGGATCTACTGGTTTCCGTCCAGTTGCTCTACCCTTGAGCTACCATGGTCAACGTGCCTTCCTGACATTAAATTCTCCAACTGACTCATCATATTTCTCGGTGGACCACTTTAGGGTTCTCAAATTTGAGACAACCACTTGTGGTGACTTACTATTGTAAGTATTTAAAAGGTTTAATTCTTTAAGGATTAATTCCTCAATATAAATTTACATTAAAAATAATCTGCGATAAAAATCCTGGTAATTAGGTACTTACAATAGTAAGTCACTACAAGTGGTTGTCTCAAATTTGAGAACCCTAAAGTGGTCCACCGGGAAATATGATGAGTCAATTGGAGAATTTAATGTCAGGAAGGCACGTTGACCATGGTAGCTCAAGGGTAGAGCAACTGGACGGAAACCAGTAGATCCGTGGTTCAACTCCCGGCCATGGCATTGAATTTTTCAGTTGGCTCTAATTAATCAAAAATCACCCATATACCGGAGTAATGTATTTAAAAGGTTTAATTCTTTAAGGATTAATTCCTCAATATAAATTTACATTAAAAGGTCATTGAATGCCTTTGTATTTAATCTATTACATCCAAATAATTTCACTGTTTTTTATTTAATGGTGTTTTGGCAATAACAACTGCTTTTGTCCGTTTTCAAGTCTGTACCTCAATTGGATATAGGTAGCTAATAAACGTAAAATTACACACAAAGTACTGGGATAAACTATAGTAATTTGTGAATCAAACTAGGAATTACTTTTACGAAAAGGAATAAGTAAAATATAAATTATTCACAAAATACCAATCTTGGGGAAATTATCAAGCTATTTTTAACTTTATCTACTACTTAATGTGGTTGATAGATAAACTACTGCATTCTATCCCAAAAATTTAGTACAGAGGTTTTTTTAACACACAGAAACAAACAAAACCTAACCATTTTCAAGAATGCTACATAAAGATTTAAAAAAAAATTCTTTCACTTTAACTAATCCTCTGCAAGGAAAAAAGTTTTCATTACTCTTTAGTTACTCTGCTAGATACTTACAATTTGAGCAAGTACTTCTACTAAAAAATGTACACCGAGATTTAGGTGGAAATATACGTTTTGAAGGTCCTCTAAACCAAAAAAGCATTTCTGTACAAAAGAACCGCATGCTGTAGTACTTTACATATATATATTTACTATTATATTTTATGATTTGCGCCAAGCTGAGTCGCTAATTTGAAGCATAAATTTAATATTTCACAGTTTGGGTTGATTTGTGCTGTGACCAATTTGTAATATACAGCAGTTTGATAATTATCTTTAAGTTCTTTCCCCTGCTTAGCTGCAGTTGATGAACACAAAAGATTAATCTCCTGGTTCTGGTCTGGGATTGATATTTTTGTTTCTACTAAATTAGTGAAATAATAACACTTGTATTGCATTAAAGATTGTTGTTTATTTTATAAACACAAATAATAAATGGAAAAATACAACTCTCCTGGAAGTTTATTCTGTCCCTACAGGAACAACTCAATAATTAGTTATATATATAAATTTTTCGTCTCTAATTGTGTGCCTCTTGTTTTTACTTTCATAGTATACTGCACAAACATTTAACATTTTTCAAATTTTAACCAACATTAAAAAATGTATAACAATTTTTGTTTGGGAACAACCATAAATAAGGGTTTCAATGCATACACGTGTATGTATATGTGAACAGCATAACCAAACACAACACAGTTAAAAACTTAATATTTGAGTTCAGCAACTTTCAAGGATACCACAAAAAGATTTTCAAGAAACTCGCCCACACAGAATGTCCTTACATAAAACAATTTTTGAAAATTCTGATCTTCTCAAAAAATAACTCTGAAAGTTTTGATAAAGATACTATGTGTTTAAGGTATTTTTAAAACAAATGAAATGTATATCTTGAATTTTCTGGGAATGTATTCAAAAGTCATCCTCATTCTGCGTGACTGCATAACTGGTAAACTTAGAAAATCTAAGTGCAGAAAAAATGTGTATCTTTTGAGACACAAATTATGTGACATACATTTTTTTGTGTAGTAAACCATTTTAAAGAGATTCCTAATTGTTTGTATGAAGTTTCCAATGTTTATTTTTCTCAAATGGGAAGGTTTTTTTTTTTTTTTTTTAAATCTCTAGGTGACACAAAGGAAACGGAATTTCAAACGCATTACTTAACGACCAGCTTTAAAGGATGTGATCATTGATTAAAACTTACAATATTCTAATATCCCCTTGCACCTACCAAAACATAGCAATAAGATATTTCTGCAATGTTTATGTTGACTATCATGAAATAGATAGAGGAATAAGTGTTTATATTCTTAGTTTGTAAAAGAGTAGTTATGTGAGTGGTACAGTATTAATAATATGTTTGTATTCTTTATTAAATTCCTCTTTATTCAGAGGTATATTTATTCATCTATAAGTCAAACTATTAAAAATGGCAAATTTATGTGAAAAAGGGTTAAAACGTTTATCTTTTATGTGATTATTGATAAGGATACCAAAGTTTAATTTATTATTATTTCTTATTATCTTTAGATCTAGAAAAGGAAGAAATTAATACTGCATTAATTAATGGTTTTAATAAAGACTTTATAGATAAAAAAAAATCGAAAAATTTAAATATCAAAAAACTGTTAATTATATTTCTACCCTTAAAAAAATAAAAGACGATTATAATTTTAAAAAATTTACTTACCATCCTTGGGTTAATAAACATTTTCAAATTTTTTTTTAAAGAGTTTGGTAAAACTTTAGTTCCTCAAAATATAGTATTAAAAATTTACTACATTTCTCAACAATATATATATATTTAGATTGTGATAAAGTTTATATTGGAAAGACAAAACCTAATTTGGAAACCAGAACGAAAGAACATTTTTGTAACATCGCGATCCTCATCAATTAATAAGAAAACTTTCATCATTTTCTTATAAAATAAGTGAAGTTTTATGTTACAAATTATTATAGTTGTATAAATTTGTTGCTTCACTGTCAATAGCTTCATACTTTACGTATTCAAAATTACTTTGTTGTAATTTTGTGTTACACTACATAAAAGTCCAGTTAATATTTCATTATAATTATACAACCATCTCATACTGCAAAAAAGGTGTATGTCTACAGACAAAATAACAGGTAAGAGATTAATATTTTTCCAAAATATATGCTGCGATTACTTTTTCATACATGAGATGCTCTACATGTCAGTCTGGGTGGCTAAGTTGATTAGGCCCTGACCTGCTGATCCCAAAATCATGGCTTCAAACATGGTAACGACCGATGACCTACAAATGTGCTTAAAAGTAACAGCACATATCAGTAGGACTGTCAGTAATATGATTCTAACAACTGATGTTAACAAATAAGATATATTTTTTTATTTATTTACATCTTATTAAACCATATACATACCATTTCCAAGCTGCCATGACAAGCTAAAGCCTTGTTGTTCTGTAAACTTAAGCAACTGCATTGCATTTGTGCTGTCCCAATGATAACCTTTCCGTAATAACACATTTAAATCAAACAGAAGGTCGAAGCCAGCATCACGTGCAAATTTGTTTAACATAATCCAGTCCTCACCTGCAAAAACAAAATGTATTATTTCCATTAGGTTTTAACCTTTGTTATTGCATTGAACTTTATGGCTTGTGCAAGAGGCAAAACTGAAACTCAGCCATAAAAATTGTAATATTTTAATTTGCTTAATACCTAAGTAATAATAATAATAATAATAATAATAATAATAATAATAATAATAATAATAATAATAATAATAATAATAATAATAATAATAATAATAAATAATAATAATGATGATGATGATGATAATAATGATAATGATAATGATAATAATAATAATAATAATAATAATAATAATAATAATAATAATAATAATAATAATAATAATAATAATAATAATAATAATCATACTGTGACTTTGTGGATAATGTTCTTTATTTACGTAGAAATACACTCCGTAGCAGCAAAATTACATCACATATCACAACACAATCTTCCAAGGTCGATGACAATAACAGCGTTTAGTTTACAACACTCTCAGCTGTTTTCTGCTTACCTCTAGCGACTCACTCACTCTGTTTACAACTCTTGCTTCACAACTTGCAACTCGCTCTTGGCCGATCGTCGCCTCTTTAAATACTTCACTGATCATTTCTAGATTATTCAAAAATAAACCAGAACCCGAACAGTCTCTATCAGTCAAGAAGTAACTAGAAATTTCCATTTATCTCAGTTTGTTTGTTTCGGCAGAACTTTATCTGCATGTTATCTTCGTCTGCCGGCTCTTGGTTTTCACACTGCCCGCTTATGAGTTCCTTTTGTGTAAACAAGCCGCGCGATCATAGATATGGATTTGCGATAATAATAATAATAATAATAATAATAATAATAATAATAATAATAATAATAATAATAATAATAATAATAATAATAATAAGCAGAAGAATTAGAACAAGAAGAGGAATAAAAAGAAGAAGCAGTAATAGCTTGCAAAATTAGCAGACTTTTCTTCCTCTCTTATGCTGGCATTCTCATCCACATTAACCTAAACATGACCTGCCTGTCTCGGTAGCGTAGATGGTAGCATGTCTGCCTCACGTTCAAGAGGTCCAGAGTTCGAATCTCGGTCAGGGTGAGTTACCTGGATAAGGTTTTTTTCGGGGTTTTCCCTTATCCTAAAAGACGAATGTTGGGTAACTCTAATCTCCATCAACCCTGGGCCCATTTGAGTATTATTTCACCCATTCCATCCATTGTCCGATATGACTTAATGTTGGAGGACATAAAATTACAGAAAAAAAAATAAACATGGCCTGGTTTACCATCTGCACACCAAGATTCAGCTATGAAAGAAATCCTCAAATTAGGCAGGGGGATTGGTTACTAGATTCCAAAGTGCTAACATTTGCTCCAGAAGTAATTACTACATGGCTACCATTAATATTACCTACTTTATTTACACTTAATTTTTCATCCAATGGATACAGAAGCTTGTTCATAATAATTATTTATATCTTATTCACATATTTCTCTTTGACAATCAAATGCATGAGAAATTCACTACTACCTAAACAAACATTGATGATACTGTTATTAAGGAATTTAAACTTTAAACATAATCTTTGGTAGTCTAAGATCTTGTTATTTGATTGTTTACTGTTACAGTATTAATCTATCTCCATTAAAGAAATATTTTGCCTTACACAAAGTTAATGCGAAATACATTTCTATGCAACAAATACATGATGTTATACCTGTCATTATGAAGTTCGTGAAGTTCTTACTGAGATGTGTTGTTTTATTTAAATTATCTTCAGAATCAAATAGCAAACAATCAGCTAGAGTTCCTCCAATACGAAGATACCCAGGAGCCAATTTTGCAGTAACATTTTTTAGTGTCTCAGATCTAAAGGGAAGTAAAAAAAAGTCTGTTAATACAATAAAATATTAAATTTAAAGGTGAGTGGACTAATGACACTAAACACTTTTAAATTTCCCAGAACATGTTTCGGCGGCTACTTTCCTCCATTGTCAACTAGACATCAACTGGTTCTCAGTGATGTAGCAAGCGATATTTTGTCATAAGTCTCCTCTAGTTCCTCAAACCGCCACCAGAGGAGACCTATGACAAAATATCACCAGCTACACCACTGAGAACCAGTGGATGTCTAGTTGACAATGGCGGAAAGTAGCCTCCGAGACATGTTCCAGGAAATTTAAAAGTGTTGTTTAGTGTCATTAGTTGACTCACCTTGAAATTTAATTTATTACAACAACACTGTTTTTATCACTTCTATGAAAGGAAATTATACAGTAAAATATGTTTATAAACAAGGAATACATATACTAGCTTGCTTAAATTTGAAATTACTACTATTGCTAATATGAAGAAAAATATTTTATCCCAAATTTGATATAATTTCACAGAAAATATACATTCTGAGCTAATATAATATCTACAAAAGTTAAAAGGTGGTTTTCATGGATGCAAGTGAATGTGTGAAATTTCATAATTCATCTCAATGATGAAAAGTTGGACACATATTGTTTACAGCTCATATATTATTTTAGGGTAAGAAAAAGTTATTCTGTATTCTAAAAAAATAATGATTTACATGGTAAAATATTTCTTCAAAAAGAGTTTCAGTAAATTTCATTAAAATTTGAGCCAATGCTATTTTAAATTATGAATAAACTATTTATTGAATTTTCTGTAAATATTAAGTAAAATCATTTCATTTAGTAAAGAAAGCCACAAAAAGATATGTAAAAATTTACACATTAAGAAAATTGTACTGGTTCGATTTCCAGTACCGACAAGGGAACTTTCCTTTCCAGATGGTCTTATCTAGTCGCTTTACCGTCAAGGGGGTCAACATGCTGACCCGTCACCCCCACCTTACATTCCTCAGTGATATTGGCTCGAGGATGCAGCAGCCAGACTAAAAGGGTACCATCTGGATAGGGAAGATTGCCCTAGAGATTTATTACAAAAATGTAATTCCCATCAAAACATCAAATACATTATCTTCATGGTTGACTGGACTTAAATATAGCACTAAACTTAGACTATAGTGTCAGTTTTGCTTTCCAATGTTATAAAAGAACAATTTTATATTCAACCACAAACCTCTTAAATGAAGAGAATACACAAGATACACTGACAAGCAGTGGAGTACCTAAAATTAGGCAAGTGAGTCAACCTTGTATATACTTTTCTCCACTTACAAGTTTTTTATGAAGACTAGTTTCTGGGGACTTCTCCCCTATCGTCAGCTCTGTGGTAGACTGATGATGCATCCGGTGTCTGCATCTGGCTTGGTGTTGTGCTGCCATCTAACGTCCTGGTAAGTTTGATGACGTCATCTACGGCGGGAATTTCAAAATTCATCAAGAGGTCCTGTTTTTTCGTAATAAATATGTTTTCCCAAATCTGTAGTTCCAGAGGTTTCTTTGCCTGTTTGATCAGTTCTATTTCTTGTTTTATGTTGTGATTCTCAGACCAAAAGTGATGTGATACGGCCGACTTCCACATATTTTCAAATGTTGGCATAGATATGTTGACGATGTGTTTGCGATAGTCCCTAGAAGACTAACCGAGGATGCTATAAAGTTGCTAAACCTACAAGAAAAATCCATAGTTTTCACCATTGAAGTAGAGCAGGATGAATGGCTACCTTTTCTAGATTTGAAAATCATAAGAACACCCACAGGATTACAATTTGGAATATACCGAAAAGCAACACATGTTGACAATTACATTAAATGCAACCCATTCAACCCAGTACATCAATATGCAGTATTCCATAGTTTAGTTCACAGATTAATCAACATTCCGCTAACAAAAGCAGAATATGAACAGGAGTACGCTCACATACACCAGGTTGCCGAACTGAACAACTATAACACAAATTTCATCAAAAAACTGATCTATAGACACAAAAGAAACAAATACTTAAAGGACATTACTACGTTAAAAAAACTAGAAAACCCAAACACCAGATATGGAAAATTTACATTTCATCCAAAATACTTCAAAAAATTTGAAAAGATATTTAAGAGCTTCAATATAAAATTAGCCCCTTAAAACAAACACAACATCCGCAACTTACTAAACCACCCTCTAAAAAATAGCACACCGAAAACTCAATTATCAGGCATTTACCAAATGAGTTGCCAGGATTGTGACAAGATATACATTGGTAAGACCAAAAGGAATCTGGGAACAAGAATGAAAGAACACTTCAGAAATATTAAATTCAAACAAATGGACAAGTCGGCCGTAGCACATCACTTTTGGTCTGAGAATCACAACATAAAACAAGAAATAGAACTGATCAAACAGGCAAAGAAACCTCTGGAACTACAGATTTGGGAAAACATATTTATTACGAAAAAACAGGACCTCTTGATGAATTTTGAAATTCCCGCCGTAGATGACGTCATCAAACTTACCAGGACGTTAGATGGCAGCACAACACCAAGCCAGATGCAAACACCGGATGCATCATCAGTCTACCACAGAGCTGACGATAGGGGAGATGTCCCCAGAAACTAGTCTTCATAAAAAACTTGTAAGTGGAGAAAAGTATATACAAGGTTGACTCACTTGCCTAATTTTAGTAACAATGGCACTCCACTTTCTGAAATACTTCTTTTTATTCTATATAGTGGAGTACCTTTTAAGAGATGAAATTAATCTTAACTTTAACTGTTATGAAAGCCTAAAAAGGGAGTGCTCCTCTAAGTCTGAAAGCAAGGCAGTAATAACAATATCACTTTTTCATATCTTTTCATTACTGAAATATTTATTGTTTAAAAATCTTCCTAAACTAAAGCAATGCACTCTGAAATTTTAAGTGCTCATGAGCCCATGACTTGTGTACTATACAGGTAACTGTCATCTTAGTCTCCTGTACAAAAACAAGTGTACTTGTTTTGTTACCTCATTGACACTACAAGGTGCATTCAAGTTATAACACCTCCTATTTTTTTTTCTCACAAAGTAATCACAAGAAAAATGTGAAACTAGTGTCACTTTTCAACGTACTCTCCCTCTAGCTGTACACATTTTTCACAATGTTGACGTCATGATTCCATTGAAGCTGCGAACACTTATATAGGAGTGTGTTTTGACCACTGGAAAATCGCTGAAACAATAGTGGCATGACTAGTGAATATGCGACCACGCAGAGTGTCTTTCACTGTGGGAAAAAGCCAAAAGTTGCTAGGAGCCAGGCTATGGAGCCAGGTTACGTGAGTAGGGAACATGAGCAATCACTTCAAAGTTGTTGTCACAGAGAAACTCCTGCGTCGCGTTCGCCTGATGCACTGGTGCGTTGTCTTGATGAAAGAGCACATGCCCAACTTTTCCGCCCGTTTTTCATGCAATGCTGGGAGGAGTTCATTCTTCAAAACATTTTGGTAGGATGCAGCTTTCTCGTAGTGTCCTTTGGAATGCAATGAGTAAGGATTACACCACTGCTGTCCCAGAAGATGGCCACCATCATTTTGTCAGCACTGGCACTCACCCGAAACTTTTTGGTGGCAGTGAGTCTGAAAGCTTCCGCTGAGCTGACTGGCGTTTCGTTTTAGGGTTGAAAAAGGGCATCCACTGTCACAATCGATTGAAAGAAAGTTCCATTCATGCCAGCATTATGCATCAACATCGCTGACAATTTGCCACATGCACAGCCTTGTGATCATCCGTCAGCATTCGTGGCACCCACCTGGAAGACACTTTTCGCATTTTCAGATCTTCATGCAGGATTATGTGCACAGATCCCACGGAAATGCCAATTTTGGAGGTGATGTCTGCAATGCTCAATCGGCCATTTAAATCGCCATTTTAAGTATCAAAAACAGTCCTAACTCTCGTCACTGCCACTAGAGTTCTATGTACTGTATAGTGCTGTCATCTCTGTCATGCATTCACAAAGAGTCCACATGTATTAAAAAAATAAACAGAAGTTCCTATCTGGTCCCAGTACCGAAAAAAAAAAAGTTGTTATAACTTGAACACACTTCGTATTTCTTATCTTACTTAAAGGAAGTAAAATAAAAATCTGTATAATATCCCTAGCACCTCATTTCTTATACCTGTTATAATATGCCAATTTTTAATATTTATTCATACAATATTCACACATAAGTACCATAATTTACAGATAAAGTTATAAAAATAAAATATATTAAAAATTAGAATTATTATATAATATTAATAAAATAAAGCAAAAATATATAAAATGAAATAAACAAAATTTCTCATCAATTCAATTTAAATAAAAAAACAAAATCACATTTCATTCATATCAACATCACTCATACAAAACTAAAGCTACCAAAGGAAGGTTAAAGGAAGTAGATAAAAAAAATAAGTTTTGTAAATTATTTGTAAAACAACTATGAAAGGATAACAAAACCAATGCTACCCACACAATTCTGAGCTCTGACCTGTCAGAAACTGTGCCCCCCAACTTAGTTAAAAATGTCCATACAATTTATACAAATGAAAAAATGGTGATACCTAAGTAAGAAAGAAATAGTGTGCATTAATACATCATGGTAAACTTATGCATCCTTGTACAAAATTGAATCGAGAATATATTGACACATTGCTTCACTCACCTGTTTATTCACAGGACATGTTTCAAGAGCTCTTTCAAGTTTATACTTATGCATCCTTATTCTGATCATTTACATGCAGATCTTTAAAGTTCCCTTTACCCAAAAATGTGTCCCTCTTATTGGCAGCCTTGATTGTTACACATCATATTCTTTAACAGGAGGTGTCATATTATATCATTAAATTAAATAAGGTTATAAAGACACACACAGTGTGTAAGCACATACCGAATATGTTTATGAATCCATTCATTGTGTAACAGTGCTGTATCTAATGCCAGACTTAAGAAAGTGTCCTTTGTTCTGTATATCACTTTGTCTGTTTTAATGACAATGACTAAATTAGTAATCTGATAGTTTAGAATTGCAAATATCAGGCAAAATAAACATATGCAACTGAAATATGTTGCCCATCTGTGCTGTCTGAAACAAAGAAAAAGTTAAAATAAAGTAAAGCAATAGTAAGTAATCTTTATTTCCATTTCAATTACAATTATACATTTACATACTTATTACTACAATAGACCCAAACTCTGTGGTTGTCGAGCTAATGGGTCCCTATTGGCATCTTATCTAAAATAACTTCATCTTCATTTCCGTCATATTTACTTATCTTCCTTAACCTTTTGGCTCTTACTTTGCCCAAAAAGTTCCCAATTTCAATTACATTTTTCCTACTTTTTACACTCATCATACAAGTATATATGGCTTTGTCAATCTTACATAACCATTTCTGCAACAGAACTCAAAAATTAAGAATTTGGAATTGGTTAAATCAAGAGAATAAGGCTAGAAGAGGTTAAATTGAGACATATTTTATATTTTCAAATACAAAAAGGAGGTGGCTTCAAATAAAGCCACTGTGATACTTGTTTGTGTCCACTTACAATGAAATACAAAAATGGGTTTGTGTACGGTAACTTATGAGCAATTTCTTTCAGCTGATAAATTAGAAACCTACATTGCATGTGCTACACATCCACCTTGACCTGTGTGGTGTCTTTTGGTGCTACAATGTGCACAGAGTTTTGGTGGCCCATGTTGAGGCATATGCTTTGCCTCAGACTTTCTTTTTAATTCAATTCAATTCAGTTCAATTCAATTTATTTTGTCCTGTTGATCATACATTGATATCAGACACGTCATAGTATATCAGTTACATATTTGCATTATTTACAATCACTTAAAACTAATTAACATTTAAAAATTCATTTACAGAATAAAATGAATGTTGCAGTAAAAAGAGTTTTACTCCCTTTTTAAAATGTATAACACTCTTCACTTGTTTAATATTTTCTGGTAGTCTGTTGTATAATCTTATACCTTTATTGAAAGCATTAGACCTGAAGATTTCCGTTCTACAACTTTGAATGTGAAAGTCATCTTTTTGACGTGTATTATATTTGTGAATATCTGCATTTTTGTGATTTTGTATTTGTAGATTATTTTGTTTTACATGGACCACTAATTCCAAAATAAACATACATGCTAGAGGTAATATTTGATGTTTTCTGAATAATGGCCTGCAAAATGTCCTGTTATCTACTCCACTTAGTATCCTTATTGCTCTTTTTTGAAGTTTAAAGACTCTATCTGCCTTTTCCCCCCAGAACACTATCCCATATTGTAGTTGGCTGTGAAAATAACCATAATATATATTTCTCAATGCAGCTAAATTAATTAAGCTTTTTAAATGTTTAAGCAAATAACAAATGGAACTCAGTTTATTTATTAAATGTTGAATATGCGTGGTCCATTTCATGTTCTCATTTATATGTAGTCCCAGAAATTTTGTTTCATTATTGTAGCTAATGGTTGTTTTATCAATTACTACTGGAGGTTTGACCACATTTCTATTTTGACAAGTATGGAATGAAATGGCAATAGTCTTATCCTTATTTATAATTAGTTCATTTGTCTGAAACCATGTGTGCAGTTTACATAGAGTATCATTGAGCTTGGTCTGTACACTTACTTGATTGTCTCCTTTTATTAGGATGTTAGTGTCATCTGCAAATAAAATAACATCTGTGGAATTAATGGCAATTGGCAAATCATTTATGTACAACAAAAATAACAAGGGGCCCAGGACTGATCCTTGGGGAACTCCTCGCCTAACTTCTCTCACTTTGGACCGAACTGTATTTAATTTTCCTTTATCTTCAAACTGAAGTTCTACAAACTGTTTTCTATTGCTTAAATAGGATTTAACCCAATTATTCATAATACCCCTAAAACCATATTTATCTAATTTCCTGAGTAGTATTTCATGCTCTAAAACGTCGTATGCTTTCGTTAAGTCTAAAAATAAACCCACAACTGCTAATTTTTTATCAATAGCTTCTTGAATTGTATTTATTAAACTGCCCATGGCTGATATGGTAGATCTGTTTTTTCTAAACCCGTTTTGGGCCTCTGAAAGAATATTGTATTTTGAGATGAATGATATCATTCTATTATGAACCAGTTTTTCAAATATTTTAGAAAATGATGATACGATCGATATTGGTCTGTAATTTTCTCTTTTATTCTTCTCCCCTTTTTTATGAAGTGGCTTAATTTTTAATACTTTTAATTTATCTGGAAATACACCCGATTGTAATGATGCATTATAGAGACTGACTAGAGGCTTAGCTATTGGATGTACAACTTTTTTAATGATTACATCTGGTACTCCATCAACTCCAGATGAATATCTGGCCTTCATACCCTGGACTATACCTTCCAATTCCACTTCCGTAACAGGTAAAATAAAAATTGATTGACTGCATTGCCTTATATTGTCACCATTCTCTTGACACCCTATATGGTTAATATTGTGAGCTACTAAGGTTTCTGCAATGTCTGTGAAGTAAGCATTAAAGGACTCCACAATATCCTCTGGATTTGTGATAGTATCATTATTGATATTTAGTTGATTAATATTGTTTTTTGGGGCAGGTTTCCCAGTTTCTTGGTTAACTAATGTCCAAAGAGCCCTTGTTTTATTGTTAGTGTTTAGTATGAATCTTTCATTTTCCCTTCTTTTGGCTTCAGTTATAATGGCTTTATAGATCTTTCGATACCTATTGATATACTCTTTGGTCTCATTAGTTGCTTGTCCGTGTTTTTCTAGCCTGGACAAAAACCGCAGCCTATTGCTGGATGTAATTATTCCCTTTGTAATCCACCCTTTCTTTTTTTGTGATTTAAAGCATTTCTTTTCTAAAGGAAAAGCTATATCAAACCAATACAAAAATGTGTTTATGAAGTTCTCGCATTTTAAGTTAACGTCAATTTCATCAAAGACATTATCCCATGTTTCCTTTTCCAATAAAGAATTAAACAGTACAATACTATTTTTACTAAAGTTTCTTTTATAAATGGTGATGGGTTTATCCATTCTTTTAGATACTAGAGTCTTAATGTGTAGTATTTGTGCCCAGTGATCAGAAAAACCTAGATCTGTGACCGTCGCTTGCTGTACAAATTTTGTTTTGTTAATAATTATTACATCCAATAACGAGGTTGATCTAGTGGTCGAGTTTACTGTGTTAGTCAATTTATAAATATCGAGCAATTCTTTAAGCTTAGTTAGTTTAGTAGTTTCGCGCATGAAATTTATATTCCAGTCACCACATAAAATTACAGTTCTGGTTTTCTGTACTAAACTATGAAGCATTGTGTCCAACTTCGATAAAAATGTTTCAAGATGACTATCAGGGGATCTATAAATGCAAACAATAACTATATTATGATCACTGATTTCTACTATAGACATCTCAAATTCTTTGTCTTCTTTTAAGTTATCAAATTTAGTTATATTTTTAGTTTTCAAATGTGATTTAACATATATACATGACCCCCCATGCCCCAGCTTTTCCCTACAATATACATCTGTTAATATGAAGTCATTGATTTTACTTATTGCCAACTGGGATGATGACATCCAATGTTCAGTAAAGCACAATATATCAACATCTTTAAAATCCCTATCCAATAGTACCTCTAACTGTATCAATTTATTATTTAAACTCTGTACGTTTTGATGCAAAAGATACAAAAAATTTTCTTTACTAACCTTTTTACTGCAACCTTCAAATGAATTGTGTCTTTTAATTAATATATTACTTGATTTTTCGTTATAGTCCACCTGACCCTCGTCCTCTGAAGTATCTACTACAGTCACATCCACCACATTGTTCCCTAGTTTCCCTTCAAAACTAAGAAGATTGCATTGTTCATAAGCTGGCCAAATTTAAACGTGACACTTGTGGTTTTAGAAGTTGGTGATACCTGATGATGGACCAGGGGTTCTTTTTTCTTTTTTACTCCCTCCAAGTCCTGTTGCTACATTGTTTCTGAATTCCTTCAGTGTCAAATTCCTGCCAATGTTACAAAAGTGTGCAAAGTATATGCATTTACAACAGAAACATCAACAAAATACCAGAATACTCTCATCCAGCTCCGTTTTGCTTATTTGTCAATTACATACAAAGATCTAAGCATATCAGCTTTGTCAACACAGCCCATACTAGCATGGTATGTCCTAGCAACTTCAGAACATGGAATTTTTGTAACAGTACCATTACTTTCCTTCCTGTTTACCACAGAAATTTCTTGTGGAGAATTAAAGATAGATAAAAATAAAACAATGTGCTTATCTTTCCATTTTACATCAGCTCTTTATCTTGTTTCAGCTGTGGTAATCCTTTACGGTTACTTCTGGCTATTCCACAGCAAGGCAGTCCTCTCTGTTTTAATTTCTCCACTAATGAATGACTTGTAAAATAGTTATCAAACAAAATATTTTTGGCCTTACCTTTCAAACCCTCACACAAATCAAGCACAACCCTCTGCCCTCAATTTGTTTCAACCCTATCAGATTCCCTTCCAGTGTAAATCTGAACTTCACAAACCTAACCTAACTAATCAGCTCTAAGCCATATTTTATGCCTTCTTTTGACTGGCTTTTGAGACATATACTGTTTGAAGCTAATCCTGCCTTTATATTTTAACATGCATTCATCCACTGCCTGATATTTTGTGGGAGTCTAGTTTTCTTTGAAGGTTTGGTTCAAAAACTGAAATAAAGGTCTTATTTTATAAAGTTTATTGCCGCCATTATTGAGTTGCTGCCGGGCCGTGCGCGGGCAGTAAACAAAGAGACAGAGCGGCCAGTACGTGGGAAAACAACAGAGGAGACAGAGACAGATAGTCTGAACTTTCCCGCTGCACCACGAAAGGGCGTGAAGCTTCGGCAGCTTTCGAGAAACAGCGGCTCGGCTATATATACGGCAGTGTTAATAACTCCAGTGAATACATGTATTCTGTTGGCAACGTTCCACCACCGAGGCCACACCCGCGATTCTCCTAGTAGACGACGGCCACCACTGTTGTTTTACCCGTCTCTTGTAAAGTTGTTTGTCCTGTATTCTGTTAAATCTAGTAAAACTACAAGTAAAACTAAGGGAACGAGTAGGGCTTTTGCATCCGGCCTCACTCGCACAAATAGCCCGTACTTTACCACGGTGAACCGTGGGGCAGCTATAAAGTACCTACATTTGAGACCTCATACCTTGACCCAGCATTTTCTCTCTTCAATCCAATTGTCATTTCAGCTTATTTAGACGTTCCTTAGTTTCTTTGCGCCTCCTTCTTGTCGATGACTCATTCAGAATACTTTACAGCTGCCTGATTTGCCTACAATTAGGTTATGGTCACATGTCACCGGAGGCAAATTCACAGTTTGGTAATCATCTAAGTTTGATATTCTATGGAGCATGTGGCATAAAACCACATAAAACACACGTGCAAACTGTTTAAGTGTGCAGTAATGGGTATGGCAGGCAATAGCAATATAATAGCTTTTATCGTATTCAAGCATGAATTAAAGCACAGAACATATACGTTATATTTTGAAACTGTGTCTTACGCTCATTGAATTTTATAGTTTAATTACAGGAAGGAAGGCCGGTGTGGTGTTCTGTGATTTTAATTATACACGGTTGGTGACATTGTTATTTTAGTTGATTGAAATGAAAATGTTCTCATATGCCAGTAAGCCGTAAGCAAGCCTTGGGCGTAAGGGATGGAAAAAGGGTTCCAGTAAGATAATATCGAAGGCCCTTTCAGCCTTTAACGACCTCCGGGCCATGTATAACGCAGAACATAAATGTAAAATGCACAGATCATTAATAAAATGTTCTCCCCTCCCATATTATACGTATCAACGGCCATTGAGCCAGATGTCACCACTAGAAAAAACAAAAGCCACACGAATGCACTATAGCCTGTGCTATAGCCACCAGGCTGCCAACCAAACCAAGTTAGGATCACAGAACACCAACTGTTAAGATGTTTACATCAAGGCGATAGAAGTGTATAGTTTAATTTTGTCCAGTTTTGTTGGACAAGAAACAAATCTTAATTGAAGTTAGTTAAAGCATCTAAAATTCTTTATTCTTGCCACAATTCCGTAGTTAGTGTTCAGTAATTGTTGAACCGTCATCTTCAAAGGTTGCAATTACCGTGCCTCATTTGTCTAAAGCCAGAGTGACGTGCAGAAAAGAGCTCGCAAGGCAATGGTTTGTATTCTGTTCAAAAAAGTATTCGTTGTTATTTGTGAATGCTTAGAATTATGTTAAATGATATAATGAAAGCCCAAGAAATTTAAACTTTAAGTTTAAGGGCCACTTAAGTACAATTCTGCTTATCCAACTGAGGTTTGCCATCATAGTACAAATCCAGTCTGATATTAAGGTTTAAAAGTTTAGGTACAAAGCTAATATGTAATGCACTATAATAACGTATTGTAACGTAAGGATGGAAAAATACCATTTTGCAAACTCTTTAGTACACTTGTACTTATTCACTGATTCTTTGGTTTGCTGCAGATTATATTATGTATCCATGTTTGTAAAATATACATATATTCCAATAATTTTAAATGTCATTGCCTTCTTTAGGGTCAAAATCAGTCTGGTGGAGGGAGTGCAGGAGGAGATAAGCGGGATGATAAAGATAAGAAAAAGAAATATGAACCACCTATTCCCACCAGAGTTGGGAAAAAGAAGAGGCGAACTAAGGGTCCGGATGCAGCTATGAAACTACCACAAGGTAATGAAGTAGTCACTTAAATAATTGTTTACTTAATTTTGTTTTAATTTCTAAACATAATGGTGCTGTCTAGGTATTCTGTAAGTATCTAGCATATGGTAACTCTTAAGTATCTTTCAGGGAAGAAATTTATAAATTGGTACCATGCACAGCATTGTTGGCGGGGTGTGGGTAGAATTTAAATTTGTGTTGGAATTTGCTAGAATAGCTCATAGAAGAATTGTCATTGACTGCCAAGTAATGCAACAGCACATGGTCAACAAACCCTTAAACAGGAAGAGTGGGTATATAGCAGCACAAGGTCAATTAAACCTTAATCAGAAAGTGTGATAGTAATGAGTAAAATTAAATGTGTGGTTTTAGTTAATTGATGAAAATTAATCATTTCTTCACACTAGCCGTATATAGGCAAAGGTTTTTGATAGATAGTCAACATGAAAAATTCAACGCCATGGCCGGGATTTGAATCACGGATCTCCTGGTTTCCGTCCAGTCGCTCTAACCCATTGAGCTACCATGGCCAACTTGCCTCTTATTAGTTTAGTTAATTAATGGAAATGAATCATTTTTTTACACTAGCTGTTTATAGGTTAAGGTTTTTGATAGAATCAACATGAAAAACTTTAGCCTAATTACGGCTAGTGTGAAGAAATGATTAATTTCCATCAATTAACTAAAATAATAAGAGTTAAATGATGAAGCCTGGGACTCAAGTACTTACGATGGTAAGTTGCCAAAAACGGTGTATCTCTAATGCAAGAGCCTCTAGTGGTTTACCGGGGAAATATACAAGTCAAATGGAGAATTTGATATCATGACCGCAAGTTGGCCATGGTAGCTCAATGGATTAGAGCGACTGGATGGAAACCAGGAGATCCGTGGTTCAAATCCTGGCCATGGCGTTGAATTTTTCATGTTGACTCTGAAATGTGTGGTGCTTAATGCCCACTTTTACTACATGCGTCATTGCTGGCGGTGACACTGGTAACACATGAAGTGAAGATGGAGTATCGGTGGAATGAGAAGGCGGGCAAACCAGAGATCCTGGAGAAAACCTGCTTTAGAGCCGTTTTGTGCACCACAAATCTCACTTTGCAGTCGCCTGGGATCGAACCAAGGCCGTCTGGGTGAGAACTGAGCGGTCTAACCACTCAGCCACGGCACAACCCAGTTAAGAGTGTACAGAGATCTTTAGGCAGTTGCAGTAGAAACACTCCTACTTAAAGCTTATCATTACAGCAATCTGGAGTTATTATTTGTAAGTAAATTTAGTGTACAATATGTCATAAATTAATGAGTTATGCAATGCAAAATGTATGCATATCACCATTTGTCTTAATTTTTCAGCAAAATGCATTCCCTCTCATCCAAATATGGAAATAGACATTTATAGGCATTATATGTTAAAATAGCAGATTTAACTGTATAAAAATGGCTCTAAAGATAGGTGCTAAAATAAAAATAAGTAATTCTTATATGTTAAGTTATTAAGAACATGCATTTTCCCTAATATCCAGTCTCATTATTATACAGTGCAGTTTAGAAGATTAAAGGAAAGCTACGGTACAAGAAAAAATGGGATAATGAGCACTGTTGAAATAAAAGGGATAAACACACCAAAAATGGGGAAAAAGATGTTACAAAAGTGCCTCCTTTCTTAACTACAGTACAGCTGTTGTATCTCTGGCTCTGACGTTTTGCAGCTGCAAGAGGTGGAGGGGAAAGGTTAATAGTACCAACATACAGTAATGAGCAATTGAAAATATATCCTCAAAATTATCTTTAGAATGAAAATATAGAACTATATTAGCTTTAAAACATTGAAATCCAACTTGCAATTTCATTATCATGCAAGATATTCATTACAAGACCACTCTGAATATATCGTTCACACCTTTCACACACACTAATGGCATCTGTTGGTAGTACTGGGAGTTTACATCTGGTGTTGTGGTCACGAAGTTCAAACTGTCTGCTAGCGCCAATCAGCATTGTTGCTGCTAGGTGTTGCTTCCGAACCCAACACCGTGTTGCCAGGTTAAATTTGTTGGAACCATGTGGCTTTAGCTGCTTGCGCTGGTGAACTTTCATTGCTATTTTGTGCTTGCGTGAATTCTGATTTTTAGTGTTTGTAAGTCTTATTATTATCGCTATTATAATAATATGGCTACTAGTTCATGAAATATGCAAATGCATGAAATATTTAAAATAAGCTTGTTCCTCTGTTTGAAATTCCCGCTAAAGAACTGGCAACAGCCTGCTTCTCCCTCTCGAGAAATATCAGAGCCGGAGATACAACAGCCGAATTGTAGAGTGAGAACTGTAAGAGAAGAGTTGGTCACCTAAAAATCCTAACCCTGGTTATCACTTTGGGTCTTTATTGCTGAAACACAGTGATAATATTAATAGGGAAAGTAAGCACTAAAGTTGTGATTTACATTGTTTTCAAGAATATTGTTATTTTATCATTTTGTTTCTCTTTTCTTTCTTCTCAGTTACACCACATACAAGGTGTAGATTGAAGCTGTTAAAATCAGAGAGAATTAAGGATTATCTTCTAATGGAGGAAGAATTCATTAGAAATCAGGAAAGACTCAAACCCCAGGAAGAAAAAATTGAGGTAAAAGTTATATTATTTCCCAATTTAGTACAGCTAAGTAACAGAGATTTACTTTTCATTTGTTCAGTGAAATATGCTAATACACAGTATATTTAAGGTAATGTCCTTATACTATGAAAATTATGCTGTGCAAATATTTTGTAACACATTTAATAAGAATTTACACCTAAATTCAAATCAGACAACTACTAATATGTAGCACTGTTGTGATTTATATGATCCACCGTTGTAATGGTTAGTATAAGTATAGAGATTACACCAATGTGTAAGGACTATGATACAATGAAGCACAAAATTAATATAATTTTGAGTTGAACTAGTATTCAATGCTCCACTTATTGCTAGTATTTACCAAGAACGCGTTTCGTTAGGATCTTCCTATCATCAGCTGTTGTCGACTAATGGATGTTGGTTTGGTGAACTTCTTGGAGGTGATAGGTGCGTCTCTGACAGTATCTTGATGAACTTGAAGTTTGGGTTCTCTTCAAAGGTAGTGTCGAAATTGAATAATTTTTTTTTTCATATTTCTTTATGAAAACTTTTTCCACATGGTTAATGCAGCTGGACCTGGGACACTTTTTAATAAGTGGATTTCTTGTTCTATATCGTGAATTCTCCTTCCAAAAATTGGTACGCTACCGCTGATTTATTTTTTTTTTATTTTTTTTTATTTATTTTTTTTTTTTTTTTTTTGTTCCTAAAATGCTCTTTAAGCTTAATGTTCAAACTCCTTTTAGTTTTTCCAATGTAAAAGTTGTCACGACCTTTGCAGTTTATCCTGTACGCACCTGATTTGTCTGTAGGTTTCTCCTTTATGTTATATGATTTCAAAAGGTGGTGTACACTGAATTTGTTCTGTGGGACCAAAGTAATGTTGTGCTCTTTAAAGACTTTTTGGAAAAGATGTGTAGCTCTGGGATGATATGTAAATTTTCTGCATGAAGTTTTATTGCTGATTGGGGAAAGATCATATAATATCATGAGATAGAATCACGAAGAGAATCACCATATAGAACAAGAAATGCACTTATTAAAAAATGTCCAAGGTCCAGCTGCATTAACCATGTGGGAAAAAATTTTCATAAAGAAATATGAAAGAAAATTGTTCAATTTTAACACTACCTTTGAAGAGAACCCAAACTTCAAGTTCATCAAGATACCGACAGAGATGCCCCTATCACCTCCAAGGAGTTCACCAAACCAACATCCATTAATAGACAACAGTGATGATGTTAGAAACGTCCTAATGAAATGCATTCTGGGTAAATACTAGCAATGAATGGAGCATTGAGTACTAGTTCGTCTCAAAATTATATTAATAGAGATCACTAATGTGCATTCTTAATTAATGCTTCATCCTTTTTTTTTTTTTTTCTCTCCACTTTTTCTACCAAGTACATAGTAGGTCCATAAAGTATTTGTATTCCACCCAAAAGATTTTGAAATGGAAATTCAGATGGAATGAGATGAAGTCCCGAGTTGAGAAGAAGAGCTTGTACAATTTTTGAAGTTGAATGATAAAGGAATTTTGATTCTTTATATTCATTGAAGCCGAAGATTGTTTTATACTTAGAGTAATTTTATGATTCTAAAATTGTGCAGTACTTATTTTGCCTCATCTAGCTTATGACTAAATATGAGTTTTCTTCTCCATGGTAAGCATTTCTTTGGCGTAATTTAAGAAATAATTATTAATTTAATTCATCGTTCACTTATTCTCTGTATTTTGATATTAGGTACACAATATTCACACTTTTAAAATAAAACTTATCTGGTCCTTATAAAATATGTCTTTCTCCTTTGGCATCTTTTCACAGAGGGTTAAGCTTATTGATTTTTCATTGCCTTAACCAATGTCTACACACATTTTTTTAACATCACTATCCTTCACTATCAAGCATTCTTTCACTCACTGATTAATGTTCTTGTTTGCATCACAAATATTTTAACATGTTATAACAAGTATCTTTTTAAATATTTTCAACATAAATTTAAAATAACTTATGTTAAAACAATAATCTTTTGGGGTTTAAATAAAAACAACTGTTTCAATTCTCCAGAAAACCCTCCTACCTCAAGCTACCCTGTACATGGAAATAATTTGCAAAATCTTTATTTTCCCAAAAATGTGTAAAATGATTTTTATTAAAATACCAAATGTTTAAATATTTTCTTTAAATGAAATGAATATCTTGAATTATCTGGAAATAATCTCCTCTTCATTCTGAATTACTTTTGCATCGCTGGTTAACCTAAGAAAAGGACAGAATCTTTTACTACTGCACAGAAATTGTGGATCTCATTAAAGCACACAATTTATGTGATACATTTTTTTCTTTGCAAGATAAACATTATGAGTTATTCCATTTTATTTGGTTTAAATTTTCAAATACTTATATTTTCCTCAAATAGGAAGTCATTATTCATTGAGTCCGCCTCGGTAGCGTAGATGGTAGTGTGTCTGCCTCACGTTAAGGAGGTCCCGAGTTTGAATCTCAGTCAGGGTGAGTTACATGGATAAGGGTTTTTTCCAGGGTTTTCCCTTATCCTGAAAGACGAATGTCATGTAACTCTAAGCTCTATGGACTGTGTGCTCATTTGAGCATCATTTCACCCATTACATTCACCGTCCGATATGACTTAATGTTGGGGGACGTAAATTACACACACACACACACACACAAAAAAAAATCATTGACTCATTGTTACACTTTCACATGTGGCTTGTAATAAGCAGTGTTACCTGGCTGGACAACTATACCTTAGATCATTTTCTCATTCATCTTCAAAATGTATAAATTGTGTTTAAGATATCAATACTTATTTTCAAATGAAGATTTCTACCATTTTTGCAAGGGTTTAAAAGCTTTAATTCCTCATGCAGCTGATGGCCATTGTTTTATTTGATTAGTTCAAATCTTTTCAAGTGTAAATGCTCCCTTGTTAAGAGTATCATTGGCTACTTTTTGATATTCATAACATTTATTAATAAACTTTCTCTTATATTTTGTCTTTAAAAAAACTGAATTTTTATAATGTTTTGCAGGAAGAAAGATCTAAAGTAGATGATCTAAGAGGGACACCCATGTCCGTTGGCACTTTAGAAGAGATAATTGATGATAACCATGCCATTGTTTCTACTTCAGTAGGCAGTGAACATTATGTTAGCATCTTGTCATTTGTTGACAAAGATCAGTTGGAACCAGGCTGCTCTGTGTTGCTTAATCACAAGGTAGGTGTAAAACATATGTACTCACAATAAGTTGTGCATTGTGTAACAAAACATAGATGTTAAAGAGAAGTTGTATTTTAAAGGTTCATGCAGTGGTGGGAGTGCTGTCTGATGATACTGATCCAATGGTCACTGTGATGAAATTGGAGAAAGCACCACAGGAGACTTACGCTGATATAGGAGGTAGGCACCTCATAACACTTTCCTATCTTATCAATATTATCATATAAAGCTTTGTTAATAAGTGTGCATGTGTGTACTTGAACAATGTCTACTCAGACAATCGTGGCCTATGATTAATCTGAACATGGCGACAGATGATTTTCTAGGTATATCTGGAATTGCTTTAAGTTGGGATGGAAGGGATAGTGTTGTGCCTGTAATAGTCTCTCCTATTTAAATCCCATCCTTTTCCTGCCCATGGTCCACCCTGCCTTAAGGATATGTACTATATGTGTATGTTTTCTTGAGCGTTTGGGCTCCAAGTCCTCATTTGGTAGGTTTCGTCTAACTCTGTAAACACAGATAACAACTTTGAAACATGAAATGCTAAGCTAACATGAAATGTTAGCTAGTGGCTAACATGCTAAGCTTTCACACGTGCACTATATTATGTTTTGAGCAATTTTGAGGTTAATTATCTAACCAGTTTACAACAAACATATGTTGTGGATGTTATGGCTCTTGAAAGGGGACACACTATTGTGACTTTGTGGGTTCGTGAAATGAAAAGTCCAATTACACCACTCAAAAATGTTCTTTATTTCCACCTTATTCCAATTACAGTTTAATGTACACAATTACAATTTAATTTACACCATTCAACCTTGCCAGTTCGTCTTTACCCGTCCGCTCAACTCAACTACACGTCCGCACGCCGCAACGTCCTCCACTCAACTAACCGTCGCCTCGCTTGTATCGATCGCCCCGAAACCTCTCGATTCTTCCATTATGGAGGGGGAAATCATTCTGGAGCCTTCGTGCACCTTCGCACGGTAGGAGGAGGTGCCACCCCTTGCGTCCCCCCCGCCACCACTGCCAGTCCGCATTATCGATCGGCAACACGAGTTCGCCGTCTGCGTCACACTATTATTCATTTACCTCCATATAACTGTGATCTGAATGCAATTGAGCTGGTGTGGGCAAAAATAAAGAATGTTTGCAGAGGATGCAACCCTACTGTGATATGTCAGCCACAAATCTGCGCGAACTTGCTATAGAAGCATTCTCTTCCATAACCACGATGAATTGCAAGAGGTCCAAGAGCTGGAAATGCAATATTGGAGAAACGATGGTGTAATAGAAAATGTAATTGATGAAACTATCATCAACAAATCGGAGGATACCAGTGTTGAAAGTGACTCACTGGAATTGGAAATCAAAGAATCACAAAGCGAATGAGTATTTATATGTTATAATATTTTTCTACTTTTATGTGTTTCATATATAGTAAGTATATAAATATACGGCTAATTGGATCGAGTTCAATGTACTGTTTGTCCATTTATTTTGCATATCTAGAAGAGTACAATTCAGCAAAATCATGTGTATCAAAAAAATCAGCAATATATATATCTTACACGTGATTTTGCTGAATTGTGCTCTTCTAGGTTGATCACACTGTGAAAGCATGTTAGCTCTCTCTTCTTGTTCGCTTCTTGTATGGATGTCAACATTGTGACATAGCACAACTTGAACGAGCGAAACAGGTCGAATGGAAATAGTTTGTTACTACATTGGATATATTATCACTTATTTCATACATTCAAGTAACAAACTGGGTGAATAATTACTTGTAATTCAAGTTTTACAACATTTAAAACGGGATTAAATATTTTATTTCCCTTTATTATTACATGGTATTCAATACTTCCCTGATTGCATGTACTCCAATAAAGTGTTGCTTTGCCACTCGTTATGTGAGTATTGCATGTGCGCGCATTGGGTGACTATGTCGGTGTATCAGTTCCTCAAAGTAGTGTACAGAAGCATAAAAGTGGAAGGTCTTTAAACAGTGAAAAGGTTATTGTGTTACATGTGTTTAACTTCTTCCAACGTTATGCCCCCTGGCTGTGAAAAATGTAATTAAATTAATGTCTGAAGCAACTGCTATATCTGTGAGCACTATTTCAAATTTGAGAACCGAAATTTAACAAACTGGAAATGTAAAAACCCCTAAAAAGAAAAAGGAAAAACCATGCAGTGTTTTAGAGCAAGTGGATGATTTTGTTAAGAGTGATATTCACTTTAAAGTGCATAGTTTCTTTTTAAACGAGCCTCTTACTATAGATAAGGTAGTGAATAGTGACTCAGATCTTCCAGATTTTAAGAAAACCATGTTTCATACTTTGCTGAAAGAAATCTGGTTTCAGTTTAAAAAAAAAATGGGGGATAATTGGCTGGGAAGATATTGTGGTGTGGAGAAGACTTCACCTGAGATGTGCCGGACATTTTCGTGTAAAAGGGTGCACAATTTATTACTTAGATGAAACCTGAGTGAGGGACATGTCACTTCAAAGGCTTGGACAGACAACTGCAGAGTCAAAGAAAGATGCATTTTTTCCTGGGCTTTACAAAAGTTTAAGTAATCCAACTGGCATAGTTAAGTGCTTCATCATTTTGCATATTGGCAGTGATGACAGGTTTTTTGATGGAGGACATTAACTTAGATTTACATAGGTTTTTACGCACAAAATTGTATTTCATAACTTTCTTTTAGCAACTTCTTTAATTAGTTTATTTAGTAAATATGACGCAAGCACTTTTCTTGTCCTACACTGTTGCAGAGAAAAATATAACAGTTATTATAAGAGATGTAAACAGCTGACGGCAGAGAGCTTCAACCACGTGCTCATTGGTGGAGTGATACAAACTGCAGTGCTAATGTGTGTCACCACTTTTAAGCTTGGAGGGACTTTAGTTAACCTCCATTTAACACCATTTTTAAATGCTCTAATCAACTTTGAAAGTTATGTGAATGCTAGTGTTAGATGTGAATTCTCATTCTTTATCCTTGTTTTCTCAATTTTCAGCATTTTCTTTCATTTAAAATGCCCCTTGCGTCACAGTTTTGGTGTTAGACCAATAAAACTTGCTACACATGTTTACAAGGAAAATGATAATCTTTATTGTCTGTAAACTTGTGTGTTACAAGCATTAGACATTGTCACATTCTAAAGTATGTACATGAGTATTTAGCTTTGTTTGAGGAGTTTCCATTTACATTAACCTTAACAATTATTGTGTTACATAATTAGTACAACTATTGCATACAGAGTTATTTTAGCTAACATTTACACATCTCTTACAATATTTACACATTCCTAGTACTAGTAAGTATATAATAACTACATCAGTATAGAGTAATAATAATATAGTACAATTCTAATTCCCTTAAACTTTACAGAGATTTATATATATAAGAAATAGGTATAATAATTACAACAAGAATATAAGACAATTATAATTCACTTAGGCTGTATAAACATTTATCTATGAGGTATTTTTTCAAGAGATTTTTGAATATATTGCCTTGAGCTGATTTAATATATGAAGGAAGTTTATTATACAAAATTATACCTGCAATGTATGGGTCTTTGTTGTTAGAGGTTTTTGCTTTATATTCCCTATGGTAGTTGTTTATTCCTCTAGTGTTATAACGATAATGTTCCCTATTTAGTGATATGAATTTACTGTTAGTCCTAACAAGTATGATAACCTTATACACAAACAATGATACCACGGTTAGTATACATTGTCGTCTAAAAATTTCCTTTACTGAATGGCGACTTGACAGGCTGAAGATGCACCTTAGACTTTTATTCTGCAAAATTAGGATCTTATTTAAGTTTAACTGGCTGGTAGCTCCCCATATTTCAATACCATATGCGATATGTGAATGAATTAAGCCATAATATACCATTTTTAGTGTGTCACATTCTAGATATGGTGATAATTTCCTTATGTTAATGATGTTAATATAATTTATTGCGGCCAATAGACTCTTACAAGAGCATCTGACACTGTCAATTATCTCTATACAGTCAAAATACAAAATGATCAAAATACATAAGTTATTTACAAAATATAGAGTTGTTTACAAAAGTATAAGTTATTTAAAAAGATCAAAATGCCTAAATTACGTACAAACCTTATTGTATACATAGGTATACAACTCATTTATACTACATACATACATATATATTACAGTTCATTTATACTATACAAACATTTTTGAATTAGGTATGATTTTAAGACCAGTTTAAATTTTGAGTCAGAAGTATTCTTAATTACAGATGGCAATTTATTATACAATATGGCTCCTATTTTAAATGGATCTTTATTAGTTTGAGTTTTATTCGTGCTCACCCTATGGTAATCAGTTGCTCTCCTCGTATCATATGTATGGCAATCTTTATTGAGGATGTTATGTTGCTTTCGGTCTTTTACAAGTATAATGGTTTTGAATACATAGAGTGATACTACTGTTAGGATGTTTTGTGATTTAAATGTATCCCGACATGTTTGTTGAAAACGAAGGTTGTACATGGTTCGTATGCATTTCTTTTGTACTTTTAATAGCCTGTCCATATTGGTTTTACTTGTTGCCCCCCAAATTTCAATACCATATGTTAAGTGTGGGAAGATAATGCCATAATACGCAGTTTTAAGAGTATTGATATTCCCATATTTTGCTAGTTGTCGTAATAGGTAGAGTCCCGAGTTCATTTTATTACAAACCATGTCTACGTTTGTACTGTAGGTTAGAGTATCTTCTATGTGAACGCCCAAAAATTTAAAGTTTCTTACCCGTTCCAAAGGTATATTGTTAATGTTTATATTTAGATCATCACTTTGAAATGTCATAAATTTTGTTTTTCCTATATTTAACTTTAGTCCATTGTTTAGAAAGTACCGAGATATTTCGCCAATTGCATTTGTTGTTTTTTCTTCTAAGCTTTCTTCTCCTTCACTCCAACATATTATAGATGTATCATCTGCATATGAGATGACCTTGCTGTTTACTGGTTCAGGTAAGTCATTAATATAAATCAAAAAAAGTATAATCAGACAAGACTCAGTGAATAGAAATTACTATGGGTTTTATTGTGAGATGAGCATTTAAGCACACTGCTGTCTTTCCATCAAAACACAAACATTTCAACTTTTTGGCAGAAAAGCCATTTTAGTATTTTTAAAAATTTCTGGAGTGTTAAGTTATTGAGACAAAGAAACCTTGAGTAGTTTCAAAAAATGAATGTATTGGGAATCTGTTGTTAAAATATCAGATCAAAATTTAGGTTATTTTGTCACAAGGGACTTTTTTGATGACTTAAAAAAATATATATACCATAATTTCTACTACCAGAGTGAAATAGATAAAATTTGGGCTGTGTCATATTTGCACTATGTTACATCTAAGGTATAAATCTTAAAAAGCTAGCCTTATATTAAGATTTCAAATTTTCAGCCATACATATCTTCAACAGTTGAGGCTCTGGAGACTTATATTGATATAACTGTCCCATCAAAAATGCAGGAAATGTCATTTACACATTGTGCATATGCATCTGTTATGCATTGAATTTTGTTACTTCATAATGTAATAAACACATATTGCTGCAGGTTTGGACACTCAGATTCAAGAAATAAAGGAATCTGTGGAGCTTCCACTTACTCATCCTGAGTATTATGAAGAAATGGGAATCAAACCACCAAAGGGTGTAATTCTATATGGGCCTCCAGGAACTGGAAAAACATTGCTTGCTAAAGCAGTTGCAAACCAAACTTCTGCAACGTTTTTAAGAGTAGTTGGTTCTGAGTTGATTCAGAAATATTTAGTAAGTATAAATAAAACAATGATTTTAGGTACAATGGAATCCAGTTGGAATGTTCCTAAGTGACATATTTCTCCACATTCAACCTTTTAATTATATTTGTCCTGAATGTAGAGTGCAGACAGTTAGGAAGTTCTATAGCAGTGTATGCGCACTGGCCACCCTCCATTTATCTGTTCAGACTAAAAGGAATGTCAGTACTGTCAGCCGGGGAGGGGAAGTAACAACTCTCACTCACATTCCTAGTCCCTCTCACATCCACATTTCCCCTTGCCGGAGGACTTCCTATTTTGCCTGTACTCTACTAAATTCTATGAGAATGTTGCTTTTGGTATATTCACATGTTCAAATTTTCATAGGATTCTTTCAATATTTTGGTCAAAGTTTGCAAATTTATCAGACCAGTTTAGATTGGGAATCAATGAAAATGCATTCATTGATGCAAATTGTGTATGGTTTTAATGGCATGGCATCTTATTTAGTGATGGTAGCTTTGGAAATTGATTATCTAAAATGTGTATTTTATACTAGGTCTATCAAGTACTTCAAGGGAAAAAGTTAAAAATCTGCAAATAAAATTTGTGAAAGAAAATTGGGCTCTTCTTTCTAATATGCAACACAGCATTTTTTTTTCTAATTCCTTCACACTTTTTTATGTTTTTATATACAACCATAATTTTTAATAACATTTCTGTACTTTTTAGTGCAATTTTGTGTTGCAAGGCATTCTTTTAACGTTATTGTTTCTTTATTTACTGCGTAATGCAGCCACATTGAAGAATTCAGTGCAACCAAACTATGCTTGTTTCTCCATTGAATGCAATGCTGCCAACAGTTTTACTTGTCCCGAAATTACACTATATTGCCCGGTCAAATTTTGTTACTCATGCACTGCTTTGCACATAAACAATCCTATGACACGACGATAATGGAGTGCTCTGTAGGAAATTCATGTATGACCTCACGGACTGTATCGGACTGGTTTGGCTACTGCCGCGAAGTGTGCATGATGTCAAATGACCAAGTATACTGCAAGGGGTAAAATTGGCAGTCACATCGTTCAAATCAACGAATGCAAAATAGGATGACGCAAGTTTCATCGTGGGCGCTGCAATTATAGAGCATATTTGCATCCCTCCTGTTGTTGGGGCATATCATCCGCACCTCATTCGTTTCCACGTCGTTCATTTCAAAGATCCAGTTGCCCTGGAAAAAACCTTATCCAGATAACTTACCCTGACCGAAATTCGAACTCGGGACCTCTTGAACGTGAGGCAGACTCGCTACCATCTACGCTACCGAGGCGGGCGTATTTACTAATGTCAAATATCTATTAGATCATGTGTTACAAAAAAAACCCGAAGCTAATAATAGTGAAGTAATACAAAAATATTACAATAAAATATAAATTGTTACAGACTTCATTTATCTTTTTTAAGAAATTATCACAGGACTAGAGGGTACAAGAACTGCTAGTGTAGGATGAGTGTCAAAAGTGAAGTCACTGGACATATCGAAGCAATATGTGTATAGTTTTAAAGCTGACTTCATTCAAGAGAAGCAATGCAATTTTGAAACTACAACCAACAAAGCTATTGCCCATAGGCCATTGCCAGTTTAGTGCTCCATGTTATGTATGCTTTAATATTGCTGTGTAAAGCATTGTTTTATGTTTGCTAAAACTTCAATCCTATGGCAGAATGATATATAACTATGCAAAAATGACCTGTTAACCTTGAAAAGTCAATGTTAGCACATATTTTGTTAAAATTTATGTATTTGATTTATTTGATGTTGATTTCATTTTCCATCATTTAAATTCAAATAACTAAATTAATAGTGTCTTGCCTGAACATCTATGTTCAAGTCCTGGCGTGTATTTTTAGTTTTATTTATCTTTCTGAATCAAAAGTTTTACACTTTTTAGGGAGATGGACCAAAGCTTGTAAGAGAACTATTCAGAGTAGCAGAAGAACATGCACCTTCGATAGTATTTATTGATGAGATTGATGCTGTAGGGACCAAACGTTATGATTCCAACTCTGGTGGTGAACGGGAGATTCAGAGAACTATGTTGGAATTATTGAATCAATTAGATGGATTTGATTCTCGAGGTGATGTAAAGGTATGTTACAATTTTCTGAATCTTTGAGTACATAATGGATACTTATTTCTGTATGTGTGAATGTGCGTGCGTGCGCATGTGTGGCACTTCAGAGGTAATAAAGAAATCATTTTCCTTTTGCTTCTTATAAGAATTACACACTTCAGTCTGCTGCAGAACTGTAACCTCAAGCTAAGATTTGTGATGAGATATAAAGTTTATAAGATTATGACATTTTATTGAAAAGGTACCATTTTGTTTTGTTATAGCACAATTAGTCTTGCTTGGCATTCTAAATAAGAGACTGTCCAATGTTGTGACTGTGTATAATGATTCTGTATTTGTGTATGCTAGAATCTTTGATCAGCATGTTTTGTTGGCTTTTGCAAAGGTTGACTTTTCTTTGATGTGGTATAATTGTGGTCAGTGAGTGAGTGTGTGGTGTTTTAGGGCCCGACGACAACAAGGTCATTTGGGCCCTAATTGTGGTCACACTGATTGTGTGTGCACTCTTTGAATTATTTATTTATTCTTATATGGATTTATTTTTCTCTTTCTGAATGAAACCTATTATTTTCATGTGTGCTTTTTTTATGATACAAATTAATATTTTAAATGCAGGTGGTAATGGCAACCAATCGAATCGAGACACTAGATCCTGCTTTGATTAGACCAGGAAGAATTGATAGAAAGATTGAATTTCCTCTGCCTGATGAGAAAACAAAACGCCGAATTTTTAACATACATACTTCAAGAATGACATTGGCTGAAGATGTGAATCTTACGGAACTCATCATGTCTAAAGATGACCTTTCTGGTGCTGACATAAAGGTATTCTATTAATTCACTTGGATTCGTTCATTTCAAAGTAGCATTTCATTTTCACATATTCCGTATAAATCACTAGAGTTATATATTTTGAGAATGTATAGGTATTTGTACTTTGAACAGTGCTTGAAGAAATGCATATTAATTTTACAGTAACCATTCTTGTGTTTATTCTCCAATGTTTTAGTCCTAAAAATAGCCCTGTGTAAGCAATAATTTGTCCTGATTACGTGGACAATGAAGCTAGCTACAGTGAATCAATAAATATTTATATTTGTTTAATAATAATTTGTGCTATTCCCATTATTCCATAATCTTTCTTGTTACAGCAGTGATGGTTGGCATATAGGTTATTGCATTTTTCTTACATGGATAGTTTTGAACATTTTTAAATATCTTGGAAATGTTTGGATGTGTAATACAATATTGGTATCATTATCTCTGATTTGAAAATACAAATTGGAATTAACACTGTGAATTAATGTAATTAAAAACTATACAATGAGATTGTAATCAGATTAAAAGAACACTTTAGGAACATCAGGCAAAAAGAAACATAAGTCCACAGTAGCAGAACATTTCTGGTGTCATAGAACAATAAACTTAACTACTAAAACCAGTTCACATGAATAACGAATTAAATATATGGAAAAAGTTTATATAAAGAAATTTGAAACACGTTTAATGAATTTTGACATTCCATCAGAGGAAAATATTTAACTTAGTCTCATTAAACTGCCGTCAGATGTCTCGTCTCTGCAGAACCATCATCAACTACTGGAGCACCAAAGTTCTAGCCAGTCAACAACTTCTTGAGATTTCCTTAACACATGAAATTTAATTTTCCCTGCACCTTCTTGGTACAACTTTTTTGTCAGTGTATAAATATTCAATTTTCTTAACATTATTGCGTGCAATTTTCTAAAAATTTTGCAAATCAAATATCCTTATGGCATGTATAAAGACTAAAATTGAGTGAAGTTACAAGTTTTAAAAGGTATGACTCAAATTTAGTCTTTATACATGAAATTAGCTTCACTGTTAACAACACTTTTATTTACAACTATTCAAATCCTTATGGCTTATTGATTTCTTCTATGTAAATTTAGTAAATCTTAAGCTGATCAGTGCCATTAAAATTAACTTCATGATTTATCTTTTCAGGCTATATGCACAGAAGCTGGCTTGATGGCACTAAGAGAGAGACGCATGAAGGTCACTAATGAAGATTTTCGTAAATCTAAAGAAAGTGTGTTGTACAGAAAGAAGGAAGGCACACCAGAAGGCCTATATCTTTAGGTTCTCACAATTTTCTGTTCACATACTTGGTTGTATTGTTTAACCCGTGAATTGGGAATATATTAAGTTATAACTTCAAAAGAAAAAAACTCAAATACATTATACATTTTTATTTTTTTTTTTTATTTATTTGAAATTACTCTCTTGCTTGATCTGTACAATTAAGAGGTAACAAAATATTGCATTCTTTGACAAAATCAGCATTTTTATTTTGTAACGATTTAAGTATAGTGTGAATAAAGTTTCGCTGTGTTTGGATAACGTCTGACAGCGGCTGGTTTTGCATTTCAGAAGAGACTGGATTATCCTTGGTTGCACACAGCTGGCAGCAGCCTCTTGAAGTTTTTGATACCTCTGATTCGGCTAATTCACAATTTAATTCATCCTCCGTGCCAGCAATTCTGGAGGGAAAAAATTAATATATTAGAATAACATGGTATACATTAAAGAGGAACTTATTTACAACAATTTATACTTTTATAATTCCTTTCTTGGAAGTGTTGAAAACAGTGTTATGATATCAATTTTTAGATGAGTCGTATTTATTACACATCTGCTTCACTTTCGTAATGTGTAATAAATACGACTCATCTAAAAATTGATAATTGTTTCGCTTCACTTTGGTGTTCCAATACAGTTAAATCTCGATATAGTGTTATGATAAATTAAATTTAAAGGGGGTCGATTAATGACACTAAACAACACTTTTAGTGCTGTAAGTTGTTTAGTTAGTGTTGTTTAGTGTAATGAATCGACTCCCTTTAAATTTAATTTATACTTTTATACTTTGAATTGTGGAAGTTCTGAGTAAGAAAGTACAAGATTTATAATAATTTATTTTTTAGCATTGGCTCAACAATGCTCAACTTCTTTATACCTGCAGCATAATTTGATTGCACAACATAAAACTAATGAGGTGTTTAAAACCAGAAGCACATTTTTAAAAACTTTTGCTGCAAAACAGAACTAGTTCTGCAACATTCCATTTATCCTCAGCTGTTTTGCTGACTGATTTCCTCATTAGCTAGCAGGTAGACTGCCCCTTTTCTCTTTGCCTGATCTGCTGCTCTTGCCACTGGTCAGTCATAAGCTGTCTCTTACCCATATTTCCAAGTTCATTACTTGATTTGCATTCTTTATGATGTACTAGTCGGCTAAGATATGAATGCACTTGAAGGAGGGCAGCACTGTTTCTGTTTACTACTTGAAGCTTAGGGAACGTGCGGAGCGAGGGAAGCAAGGGGAAAGGCGATACTGGGAATGTACAGTCACACAATTAAAACAGTACACACCTGCTGATGTCTTCACGTTTGTTCTCGGAAGCAGCAAGTCTGGGAATGTTTGTTTCAGGTCCTTCATATGCTATATCCATCTTACTGTTCCCTTTATCAGCTGTATCACTGGCACGGCATTCTTTTGCTTCAATATTCATATTTTCGAAATAACATTCATCATGATAGCAATCTTAATCGTCAGCATCGTTGCTTCCTAGAACCACGTTTATAATTATATCTTCAATTGTTTCCTCCATTAACCCATCTTGGCACTTAAAATCTTGCTCAGTTCTTTTCACGTGTCTGCATACTTCTATCCAATCATTTTGTGTAATTTGAGCTATGCAGCTTGTCATAGCTTTCAGATTACTCAAAGTAATCAATGATACATCTTTTAATTAAATTCCAGATAACTCTATAGGGTTAAGGTCACAGTGCTACGGAGGAAAGCGTAAGACTGCAAAGCCCTTTTGTTCCATTATTCTATCAATCCAATAAAGACTTTTTAAAAATTAATTTTCACTATCTCTAGCTCATTTTTTGTCATTTGCGGATCATGTTTAATTTTCTTTTGTGTTAGCCAATGAATAACCTGTGCTTTTCGAGATAAAGTTTTAGGAGCTTTATTTTCCTGTATGGTATGGCACAACAATACTTTCAGGTGGAATATTTTATATTAATTTCTCTTCTACCTACTTTTTATAATTTTGACTGTTCATTTCATCATGGTAATTCGCTGATTTGGATTTTGAATCGGAAATCAATTCTGCTCCTTTAATAAATCCCACGGAACCCCCTGCATGAACAATAATTGCTCTTTGACCAGCACTAGTGTTAGTCAACACACCTGGTACTTCATAATATTGCCAGCACTTCTTGTCGGCATAGTGAGTATGGACCCAAGACTCGTTTGTATAAACTCCTGGTTTACGTGTGCCTTTTACATTTTCACTAATAGCCCTTAAGTACTCTGCAAGTTTTGCAACAATTTGTGGTTTTTCCATTAGCAGAGATTGTTTGGTTTTGCATTTCTTACATTGAAATCCCATTTTTCTTAATATTTTTCTAAATGTTTCTTTGCCACCCTGAATATTTATTCTAGCACCAATTATTGCTTTATTGCACCAATTACTGCAATGCAAATTGCTACAAATAACTTGCCAATTAAATATGAAATGGAAAAACAGAATCTCCTTCTAAATGAAAAACTACAAAGGCTCCCCTTTAATACTCACTGGAAGAACTACAAAAACAGAGAAAGGACCTTAAAAACACAAGAAGGATTTATGTATAAAGCCTATAACCTACAGAGAAAATACAGCCTTGAAGACTCAAACAAAATTGAACATATCCCACTTCCAATCTGCCCTCTATCACAACCTAAAATAAATAGCAGAGTAAACCTTCTGCAAAATATATAGAGTCAAAAAGGGATGTAAGTGTAGAAACAATTGAAACTTATTATCCACAAGACTCATGGCTACACATATACACAGACGGCTCCCTATTTGACAAAGAAAGTAAAGCTGGAGCAGGAATACATAGTAATATATTCAATTTTTACATCTGTTTGGGCACACTAGCAATCCACTATGATGGAGAATTAGAAGCAATCAACACCTCGCTGAAACAACTCTTCAACCATGTGAACTCTTTCTCTAAAGCAGTGATTCTAAATCAGCACTTCAAGCCCTATCCTCACCGTACCCTAACAACAATAGAATACTTGAAATTTACAGTTCATTACGAATTCTACAAGGTCTAAAATGGAATGTCATCCCATTGTGGAATTACAGGCAATGAAATAGCAGATTCCTTGGCAAAAAAAGGAACACAAATAAAACAAAGCTGCCAACAAAAAAACCTCATTCCACACATCAAAACTACATATAAACAATAGAATCAACTTATTCTGGAAAGAAGAATGCAATGGAAAATTTTACAAGGAAGTAAAAATCCCATCCCAGACTACTCAAGAAGCAGTACTGTTGCCATCTTCCGACTGATTACTGGCCACAACTGTTTGGCCGCTCATCTATACAGGATTAATATTTTTGAATCCCCGACCTGCACACTGTGTAGGGACCCGAACTCATTGATGGATGGAGATCATCTGCTCCATTGTAGTGCCCTTACAAAAACAGATGGAGAACTGACAGCACAACTAGTCATACGTTATTGGGAGGCCAGAAGGAAAATGGAAATTGTCCAACTCCATGAGCATTAGCAACCAACCAACCATATTTATTCTTAGTGAAGTTCAGGAGTTTCCTCAAAGTAGGGATTTCCTTTTTCTGTTCATAGTACTCCAAACATTTTCTACGCACAATGCACTTATCAAACTCATCAAGAGATATGATTGTGCCTGATTTTCGATTTTTCCTCGAAGTTCTAATCTTAACCCCAGTTGTTGAAGCAAAAAGTTCATGATGGCTCTCCCAAACTTTCCCACTAATTTTGTCGCTCTAACTGTTTTCTCAAGGAGTAGGAATAACCTTTACTCCTTTATTTCTTGTTTACAGAACTATATGCTTTTTATCGGAATGGGATACTTTTCTTGTTTTTAACTTTGTAGATCCCTCCGTAATTAAACTCTTCACAAGCACACGTCAGAGCGAGCACTGCAACCGCCACTGTTCTATTAGAATTTTAACTGCACAAGAAAATGTTCAAAGAAACACCATGTTGAACTGCACTACATCTGCGCGTCACATTGGAAGCATCTCAGTATTTTTAATGTTTGCGTTATCCGCACTGTACCTGAGGTACTCTGCCCACTTGTGACGTAACTGTTTAGTAACGCATCTCGCCAAGTGAATTCATATCATGGCCGACTAGTAGGTATTTTCCCACACTGTTAATTCCCAACGATCTTTTGTAGCTTTAAAAGTTTCATTTCTTGACTAATGTGGTTGCATAAACAAAACTGATGAGTTATGGCTGACTTATGACTATTTTATATCTCCATCAGTACAAATTGAAGAATACATGCAACTCACTGAGTTTTTATTTATCGATAAAGCTATTTGTAGTTTGGTTTTTCACAGTAGATCACTTACATTTCAGTTTTCTGAGGGATTACTTTTGGGAACTGTTGCTTCATTTTCAACCTAGAGGCCTGATTCATATGTTATTAGCTGCAGTCTTTCTCTGGTGGTGGAACTATGCTTTTATGAAATTAATAATCTTAATTAATATAAAGAACAAGTAATAAACTTCAAAATTCCACCTGTCGATAATTTGAGAAAGAAGTTCATAGTTTCACCACCAGAAAGAACCATTCTTTGAAGCATACCTTACCAAGAATAAATTCAGGAATCTACTGTGCCAATGTAAAGATCACCATACAATTTATGTACGATATATTAGTAAAATTAAAAGAAACTTATAAGCCAGATTGAAGGAACAATGTTGTAGGTTTTCATATTATAAATTATAAGGAATATTTCAATTTGTGCAGTTCATTTAATACTGCCAGAACTCAATTTTTTTTTTGGTGCTGTACTTTCTGTATTTGTTGGTATTAGGTAAATATTTCTTTTATGTTACATTTTTTATGGAGTGAACAATTTCCAAGATTTTTTTCATTATCTGTAGGAATTTTCAAATTCTTACTCTTTCATCAAATGGAAAGTGATTAAATTCTGTCTCTTTGCCATACAAAGAAAGTAGAATTTCATTGCCATCACATTAGCGACCCAACTTTAAAATATTTGACTTACATTTAAAGTCTACTATATTGCCATGTTACTCTTGTACCTACAAGAAAATAAGCAATAAGATAATTTCTGCAAATGTTTCAGTATGAAATAAGTAGAAGAATAAGGTTTGTAAGAATCGTGAATGGAGTCCACTGGATTAATTATCCACAACAATGCTATCCCCTGCCTTAATTTTAATGATTAATGTTAAATGACATTGTTTAAGAACAACAACAAATCTATGAAAATGAAGGATCCCATCTATAGGAGTCAATATAGAGTAAAATTAATTTGTGGTTTTGTCTCACATTTTGAAATTGGGTAAAGAGGCCAGGTGGAATGAGTTTGAGGACATATCTATTAAGTCAATTTGTGAAGTGTAATTAATTCAGGGAACTGGAAGTATCCAACCTGTGAAACCCATGTAGAGGACTGTTAAAAAAAAAAAAAAATTATATAACAGTGGTTGTCATTGGGAAAATTCTTAAAATTCAGTTAATTGCCTTGCACAACAAATGGAAATTTCATATTCTATGCAAAAGGTTAATATGAGGCACATTCAATAAATTGTCTCCCAATTTTTTTCTCTGCAAACCACATGTTTCAAAATTAAATTGGTATACTGTAGGAACTTTCACAGGGATATGGTGGCTGCGCTCTTTTTCATGGCGAAAAATGAAACACCTAACAATATTAATCATCATTTAGTGTGTGTTTATGGTGAAGGATGCATGAGCATCCTGATTTGCCACTGGCATTCATGGTTGCTGGAAGAATGGGAAATCTGTATGTTGAAGAGAGCAGCAGTAGGCCCATTACCGCTACAGGTAACTCAGCCACTCTTTGCAATTAGTTTCCTTACATATTACAATATCACTTAGGTATTGTTGTAATTTTCTGCAAAAGCATGCTTTGGATGTTGGCAACACTCGAGTCCAGATGTCACACCTGCCACCTACGAGTGCCTGGTTTCCATTTAAATGGTTGTGTAACTCAAAACCTTCATTGTTACGGTGTGGTATTAAACCTGTCTTTATACTTGAAATAACACACCATGATGAAATGCCAATATATGATGCACCAGTTTCTGTTATTAATATAAATACCATATCAATCTCCCTTATTTCAGAGAATCAGGAATAATGAGTGAGTTTTTGGACAGGATACTGACCTTACTTTTATGAGAGAAATTCACATTGTTAGTACAGAGAAGCATTATTATAGGTAAACAGCGAAAAAAATGCAGTTGGAAGCATGATTTACCAAAACTGAAGCTCTCCAGCTTTCCCCTTCTACTGTCATTTTAGCTGCCTCTCCTCCATAGCGCAAGCTGCACTGCACTAGTCAAAGTATGGAGGGGAGGGAGTCATGTGATGCTTGCATGTTGAGGAGGGGAGACGACTGTGCTCGTGCATGCGCACACCAACTGCACTTTGTTTGCGGTCTATCTGTAGTAAGAATTTGTGGTTCCCAATTTACTCCATTTGAATATTATTTTTGGGGTAAATTATGACCTGACTAATGAATTGAACATAAAATTACCCAGGTTCCTTGAACCTTGTACAACTTTCATGTTCCCTGCATTCCATTTTACTTTCTTGTCTTCTTGTGGCAAACCTAGATTCCCTCGTCTAACTATTCCACATGCATAAACGATTTGCTGCTTAGGGGAGAGCATTAGCTCCACACTGGAAAAAAGTTGTCAAACAAAACTTTGTAATTGCCACCAACCAATTCTTAGATCTTCCACTACACTTTTACCAAAGTTGAACACTCTGGTATTTTCTACTTTTCCAGTATAAATTTGAAATTCACAAACAAAGCCACTCTCATCAGCACAAACCCAAACTTTGTAGCCTCTCTTTAATGGCTTGTTTGGCATATACTGCTTGATGGTACTAAGACTCTTGAAATTTATTATGCTTTCATCGACAGATTGGTTATTGACCTAGGTTGTAAGATTGTTTGTATGTCATTCTGAGGGTATCCAGTAGTGGATGGAGCTTGTAAAGCTTGTCGTAACTTGGTTCTCCAGATTTTGACTGCAGGTTGTTATTGTTCAGGTGAAAATTCGTCACAAACCAGCCAAATCCATTTACTGACAATAGGGAAGCAATAGGATCCCAAAAATTGGACCAATAGTCTCTATATGAAATGAAATGTGTAGTGTTTAACGCCTGCTTTTACTACATACGGCACCGCAGGTGGTGACACTGATGATACATGAGATGAAGATGGAGCACCGGTGGAATGAGATGGTGGGGGAAACCGGATGTCCCGGAGAAAACCCGCCCCAGTGCCGTGTTGTCCACTACAAATCTCACTTTGCAATCGCCTGGGATCAAACCTGGGCCGCCTTGGTGAGAGACACGTGGTCTAACCACTGAGCCACGGTGCGGCTGCAGTCTCTATATGAGGGCAGTCTTTTCACTCCTATCATTATGCAATCTTATTCCAAGTAGCTGGTTATTATTGCTTAGCCAATTTGAGTAGCATACAAATTAGTGTGATTTTTTTTTTCTTTCTTTCAAAGGACCTGTCTACTACGCTCCAGATACACTGCAGCCTTAAAGTTTATTGTGTTGCCTTATGTAATTAGCATCAGTCCATTATACCTGTGCCTCTTAGGAAATATTACAGTCCCATAATGGACTCGGTTCGAATTGGTTTTGGTTCAATTATCAGTTTACGAAAAAGATTGGATCTTCTGTGATTTAAAGCTATGCAGGAGCATACAATGTGATGGACTATCTCAGTTTCCTTTCCGCATAGTCTGCAGTCTAGGTTTCCTTTGATTACACCGAATTTGTTTAGGTAATTTAAAGGAGGCATGGCCCGTAAGAAAAGCCACTATGTATCATCTCTGAATTTTGTTACATTTGAGTAATTTTTCAGCTGTTTTCTTACATGGTTTGTTAATAAACATTTTCCCATGTTTAATACCAGAGTTGGTCTTCCCTCTCTTTTTGTGTTCCTTTTCGATCCAGTCTTTGATAGCCTCTCTTATGGAGCACTTGGGTACACCTAGAGCCAGCTCGGGTCCAGGAAAGATTGTTGCTGATCCCTTGCGAGCAAGTTAATCGGCTAGTATATGTTAGATGTTCCAGCATTTCCTAAGTAAACAAATGCAAAAATATATAAGAAAGTGATTCCACAGTCACAGGAATATTTGGGTCACATGCTTTCACAAACCTACCAGTTTCAAAACTCTGCTGTTTCTTTTCTTTTCTATGGATATTCCACCCATACCCGACAATCATACATTCAGTGGTGTCTCATCATCACTATCTTCTGTATTCTCAATGAAAACAGAAACCTCTGCTTGAGAGGCCTCATTTCCATTAATCTTATTTACAGAGACTGATTCATTGTCTAATTCCCTGACATCTATTTCTTCATTATCTGAGATAAAATTGTCCAAAGAATCAGTATCACTGGGAATTTCATTAATTATTTCATATATAGTTTCTTCCAAATTCTCCAAAATGACATGTTCATGGACATCCCGCTTTTTTGTAGACATGAGACACATTTACTGAAACAAATATTCATTTCATAGATTATGTGCCTCCTATAATGTACTTGCAGTGGTTGTACTGTGAAACAGTATTTTAATTCTCAAGTAAGATCTTCCACTACCCTCTTATCATTCAGTGACAGACCAGTACTAAATTTAATGAGAACAAGAAAAGGCTTTTGTATTTGTTCAAATACAGCATTTTGTTTAATATCTGGTTAGGAATACAGCACCCATTTGCTTTTGTAGCATATTGTATTTTTAAGTGTTTGTTAAAGACATTGATAAAAGAATCTATATATTGAGATTCAACTTAAGTGAAGCCGATGTGTAATAAATACGACTCATCTATAAATTAATAATCTATATATTATTCAAAGATATAGTTTGTGATTATCAGACCTCAGATTTTTTTAGTCCCTTGAAAACCAGTTTTTAACCAGCTGAAGTAGGCTTAAAATGATCAAAATGAACCTATTTAATACACTTATATATTAATACAGCAAAACCTGCCTAAAACAGACTCTTTATATGCCGGAAACCTGGAAAAATGGAAAATAAATTTTGGAACAGAGCGATTTCCCCATGTAAAATTATACTCTAAGTCGGAAAACTGCCTAACGTGGAAACAGAAATATTTTTGGAAACTGTTTATATAAATAACCTGATTAAAACAGATTACTTTATGTGAAATAGGTTACAATGTATGTATTTTAAAAAGTGCAATAATTTTGAGGGCAACTGCACTTGCACCAAAGTTCCGTGAACCATAAAGTCATGCTGTAATCCTTCGAGGAAAAGGGAAAACAAACCATTAGCTCTCTAAACTCTCTTAGAACACGCATGTTAAGGGTACAAGTGATTTGCAATGTGTTCATTCTAAGTTTCGTTGTTACAATTGATCAAGTATGAGTGGAAGAAAACTGTGAACTTCAGTGATTTTTAAAAACATAGTTTGTATGTGCACAAATTCTGTAAAATGAGTTCTAAACATGAGACATTATCATTGGAGGAAAAAATTAAAGTTATTGAAGAACACAAAAAGAACAAACATCCAGCTAAAAAATTAACTGTGTTGTTTAAAGTGGGGAAAACTCAAATTTATGAGATTTAAAAAAAAAAAAAAAATTAAAGATGAGTAGTTAAAGGGAACAGCAGGGTATGTGAAATGTATCACAAAATTTACAAAGTATGACGAGCTAAATCATGCTGTGTTCAACTGGTTTGATAGTGTGCACACTAAAGGAATTCCCATTTCTGGACCATTGCTTCAGACTCAAGCTTTAGAGACAGTAAGAAAATTAGGCAAAAACAATTTCAGAGCTTTCAAAGGATACCTCGAGAGTTTCAAACATCGGTATAACTTGTTTTGAATGCCGTGTGTGATGTTGATATGCAGACTGTTGCAGATTGGAAAGGGAAAATTAAAAATGGACAAAGAAACTAGGCAATAAACTACAATTATTGTACAAAGTTGAAAATATAATACATAACATATCAGCTTATTATTATTTACATATCATTCTAGATTATTTCTTCACTGTAAACCTGTGCAATTATTTTCTATTTTTTTATATTATAACACAACCTTCTGTAATATGGAAACCTGTGTAAACGGAAAGTAAATGCCGGGACAATCACGTTCCATTTTAGAGAGGTTTTACTGTATATCGATTTTTATTAACATTTTCAGGTATTTTCAGTTTTTACATAATTTATATTTATCATATGGCTATGTATATAAAATACTTTTCCATCTTTTAGCATCACAAAAAGGATTAAAAATTAAAAACAGGGAAATTTACTAAATTATTATTTAATACTATATAACATAAGCTTATAAAGAAGAAAGTAAAGATAGCTTATTGACCAAATCACTCAAAAATTCATACACTACAGATATGTCACGTGACAAACCCTAGAGGTGATAATAGACTAATTCAAAATAATGCTTGCAAAATAATGCACATAAATTCTAAACCACTGAAATACACTTGAAAAAGCATTCAGACTAAAAGCTAGAGAAATCTTGCAGACATGTACATAGCAAAAATTAGAGTATGGATACTTAAGGAGATGGGATTAGTTTGTTAGAAACCTATCTGATAAAGAGATTTGAAACATTTGCAAATGAAGCAGACACTGCACACAATGATGGGATGTCTCCCACTGACCCTTTCTGCTCTTTGGAAAGGCTTATCCTACTGCGGTCATCAAACAATACCAAAGGATGATGAAAGTACCTAAAGACAAGTATTCTGTTCCTCTTTTTACAAAATGAACAGTCTACCTGTAAAGCCCTAAAATAGGTCAGTCTTTATGACTCATTCATACATGCCCATTAAGGAAATATTTGAACCATACCGACACTGCGATATCAAAACTCTTGTTTCATTCTGTGAAAAAAATTACTGAAATACAAATGGTAAATTTGTACTATTTTAAAACCTTTTAAAAGGTCTCAATTATCAAATAAAATTGAGGATACTAATTTTAATCAACTTGCACACATTAAAAATATGTACTTAACCTAAAATATGAGGTCTAGTGATTAACAAAGAACTTCTTACTGTAGTGGCCTTGTGTGCTTTCTTGATTCTCAACATATGACCTTCACAAGAAGCTGCTAATTTGAGAATTGCTTCAATGTAGTGAAAAGATAAGAATGACTCCTTGGTTCCTTATCTTTCCTTTTTTTAAATTGCTTCATTTTTATCTATCCTTTAAAGTCTATGCCTCTATCTGTGTTTTGATTTGAAAGAGTCTTGTGCCGATGTTCCCCAAATTGTAACAGTGTTATGTTCTGTGCAGTATCAATTTTGAGTTTGAATAATACATAACAGGAATTTGGTCTAGGACAGTTCTGAAGTTTTAAGTGCAAAATTATAACAATATGTATAAGCCAAACTCCTGTATAATTAACAGTTTTTAACTGTCCAATATCATAATGTAAATGACCTTTATATGCTAAGAGCAGATTTTTAGTTCATAAACAGCTGTTTACAATTGACATCTTGTTTTAAGAGCTTAACATAGTACCTATTCAATTAGATATTTTAAAATAATATTCGAATGCTAAATTGACGACCTTAAAAAGAAAACTACAAAAGATATTGTTGAATGATTCCAAATAGGGATTAAATTCAAGCTATTCATAACTTCCTTACCTACTTATACCTTTCATGTGTCCCAATAAGAGGCCATTGCGAAATCCTTCAGCATAGCCACTATTGAACCCGTTTTGGAAAGCAACATCCCTTCCAGCCAATGCACCTTCTCGAAAACCACTCTGCAGATACAAAAAAAAAAAATATGTAATAAGCAAACACTGTGTCATTCCTGCATATAAGTTCATTCCATATAGAGATCAAGCTATCCAACTTCTTAGGGGGATACTGCTAATTAATATGGTTTGAATTACAAAAGTTCTCAGAAGCAGCCCCAAAACATAGGCAATACAGTTATGTCCAAACAGCACTTCATAAAACCTAAGTCCTATGAAGAAAATTTCCTGGAAACTTATTATGTCACTATGCAATTTTGGAACTGCTCGTTTTGAAAATATTTAGTTCAAGAGTTTGTTTGAATTACCTTATAGAATTAGGTTATGTTTAACTATGTCACAAAATGTCTCATCATAATGAGCTTGCAGCTATCATACAGGATAAACTTAAAATAACATACTCCTGATATAACTCTGCACATTTTCTTCCATTCTAGGGTATCCATTCCTGAAATGCCTTTTTCATTGCATTCATCCAGTATTTCAGGGCTTTCCATTATGTGTCCGCCACAGAACTCTTTTAAATAAACAATAGTAAGATTACGGGTAGCTAAACTAAAGATGTTTCTCTATTCCACAATGGACTTCTCTGAAACTATGCATAGGACATTTATTTATGGAACTGAACTTAATTCTATACTTTTACACTCACTCATCCTCATATTGATAATTTGACATTGCATTTCTTTATTTCTGTTGGCAGCAGCAACAGGGAAGTTTACGTTTTAAGTCCTCTGTGAAGCCAGAGAGTGTAGAAGATTTGGAGCGGTATTCGATGTAAACTATTATAATAAGAGAGAATGGGTATATATTCTGCAAAGAAAAGAAATCGATGTTGAGATTTTTTGATACAAAAGTCACACAAAGATCTTGTCAATAAGTTGTACCAAACTCTTTTTAATATTTTAATGCTTTCCGCACGTAGTAACATTTAATCTCTGGTTTTGAAACACAAATAACATGGCATAGCAATAGAATGTTATAACATGAACGTGTAAGTGGTGAAAGATAAGCATATATAAAGCGATACACACAAATTCACAAAAGTTCATACCCTGTTTCTATCATAGAAAGTTGATGTCTCTCCTCTGGATTCATTTCTCTCTTCCCTAGCTCATTCACTACAATCATAGCTTTGCTCTGAAGCAGTTTCGTGCTCACTGATATAAGAAGGATCAGTTTCTTCTTTAAGATAACTTGTGTTACTACCCTCATCTTCTTATAATGTTTTCCTAGCGAAGTCTGAAATATTTTCATTAAGAAATGACATTCGTGTATGACAGCTTGAAGCCGTAGTAATAATGCAAATAAATGAAAACACTAATTAAGCCTAAAAAGAAAATTAAATTTACTTAATAGGTAAATGTTGGGGGGGGGGGGAAGCAACACTTTACGTGTCGTGGGGTTAGGTAATGGCACCACTCAAACTTTGCAGCTGTGCACTGAAGCTGCTAACAACTCAAGAATGCTCCTAGTTGGTCTGCAGGTCGCTTTTCAACTGCCGATATGGTATGTAGGGTAGTCAGCAATAGAATGACCAACAAAGGAAATTGCAGAGGAGTACAGTTTCACTGATATCGAAAAGGATCCCACATCTCCATTTGAGGGTCATTCTCTGAGTGAATTCATATGGCTTTACTATCGAATCTGCGAGCCTTCTGCGATACTACGAGACAGACAGAATATGTCATAATAGCTCGTTGTATCCCGCGAAATTCAATTCAGTTGAAATTTGTACAGAATTATAGATACCCTCAGAGTATTTAGAAGAATATTAGAAAATGGTGTTATTCTTGATTAGCATTTCTGTAGGTGATATGAACTGTTTAATTTTGTAGAAAATCTGCATTGCTTCCAGATGACAGGGAACGTAATCTGACAATATTACAAAAATGTCTACATATATCATGATTATCTAATAGCTTCTCCAACCATATCAGAATTACTTCACTACCTAATACTTTAAGACACTATAGAATTCCAAAAATTTGATAAACTGTCTAGAGGAGGTTAAAGAAAATCACAATCAGTGCCAATATTTCGTACACATCAATTTCCGTGATTTTAAATTATTCACTCATTAAGAGCACTAGAGAGCTGTTCAATTTAGACTCAGATGTATAGGAGATATTCTACTATAAAGTATACAAGTGGGCAAATTAAATTCGATAAATCATCCAACATTTAAAAGGTCACTCACGTAATGAGGAGTGAGCTAGCTAGTTAAATTTGTATTGATTGCATGTTTTAAAGAAGGTTTCATAGCCACTATTCCTAAGTTTCTCCATACCAAGCTGGGTTAAACGCTCTTTTAGATTTTAAGTCGTTCACAAATGCATTTCAAAAATAATTAAAACACTGAAAGGATGAAATCCTACAGGAAAGCTTCATGCACCTTTTTATTACATATTTTACTATATATTATTATGTCTTGCGGTAATGGCGCAGTGTATGATTATTATTATTATTATTATTATTATTATTATTATTATTATTATTATTATTATTATTATTATTATTATTATTATTATTATTATTATTATTATTATTATTATTATTATTATTATTATTATTATTATTATTATTATTATTATTATTATTATTATTATTATTATTATTATTATTATTATTATTATTATTATTATTATTATTATTATTATTATTATTATTATTATTATTATTATTATTATTATTATTATTATTATTATTATTATTATTATTATTATTATTATTATTATTATTATTATTATTATTATTATTATTATTATTATTATTATTATTATTATTATTATTATTATTATTATTATTATTATTATTATTATTATTATTATTATTATTATTATTATTATTATTATTATTATTATTATTATTATTATTATTATTATTATTATTATTATTATTATTATTATTATTATTATTATTATTATTATTATTATTATTATTATTATTATTATTATTATTATTATTATTATTATTATTATTATTATTATTATTATTATTATTATTATTATTATTATTATTATTATTATTATTATTATTATTATTATTATTATTATTATTATTATTATTATTATTATTATTATTATTATTATTATTATTATTATTATTATTATTATTATTATTATTATTATTATTATTATTATTATTATTATTATTATTATTATTATTATTATTATTATTATTATTATTATTATTATTATTATTATTATTATTATTATTATTATTATTATTATTATTATTATTATTATTATTATTATTATTATTATTATTATTATTATTATTATTATTATTATTATTATTATTATTATTATTATTATTATTATTATTATTATTATTATTATTATTATTATTATTATTATTATTAATCTTCTCTACTACTAAATTTTGTAGCAGAAAATTAGTAATCACACAAAATTATTATGCACCCCGTAAATATTACTGAAACAAGGAATTTTTACAGATGCGTTCCATGTTGGTTAAACTATTAATTTCTGCTTAATCTGAAAACTTTTATTTGCTGAAAATTTATGTTTTAATACAAGAAATAATTGTATCACTAGTTTGTATTTGGGAGTCTCACAAATAAGATAATTGAATACATAAATATTTACCTTAAATACCGTGAAAGGAAACAGCCGTGGCCAAATTTTCATTAGCCTAAAGACGATTTCGGCGTGGAGAGCCGAAAGCTTGAACGTGGAAATAATGATCACTTGGCTGCAATCCCGCAAGAGATGGTAAACTTACCTTCCTGTATAGAAAAGTTACCTGATATTTCATTTGTTAACTGGGACTCGTCATCAAAGGGAATTTTTCTCTCCTAATATTGATCCATTTCTCATTATTGCAAACAAAACATTGATACACTAATCACACAATATAGCGACTATCGAATCAAAAGAAGCAATTAAATGTAGAGAGATCATGTTTCCTACTCAACGCCACACTTTATTGTCAAATATCTGTTTGCTGTCGGTAAATTGCGTCACAGGTTAATGAAATTTAGTTAAATCGCCAATAGCTGACATATATTTTTGTCTGTCGAATTCAATAAACTAATATTATTGTGACTGTCCAGTTTTCAACTGTTCCTTCACGACATTCTCGCTGTCATTTAATAACTTGATCTAGTTCTAATGTTTCACAATGATTTCTCTTTCTCGACACTGTTACATCACTAACGTGAACTAGTTCAATTTCTTTAACTTCACTTAGATTTCACACATACTTCATTTTTTTCGCGATGTAGTAGTGTAGAAAACTGCGCCCCAAGTAGCCTCTTCCGGATGGTTCACTCGCTAGGAAATCGAGCACAAGACTTCTCTAATCTCTTCTTAGGAGAGTGGATGCCTGGGTCAGACCTGTCAAGGAGCAGATAAACTCTGAATGAGAGAGTAGGCAGGATTGGGAGATCAGCCTGAAACGTCGTATGAGAGGGTGAAGTGGATGAAAGTAAAGGTAATGGCGGGGCAGTTTGATGGAATGAAGAGCGGGAAACCAGAGCATCCGCAGAAAACCCGCCCATACACAAATCTGATTTACCACCCTCTCCCACGATCAAATATATTATTTGTTAACGACGCTGTCATGCACAGAATCATATAAGTGCCGCCGGTGTGCCGGAATTTCGTTGGAACAAATTTATTTTACGTGCTTATAAACCTACTGATATGGGTTGTCGCCTTTAGGTAGTCTTAAAAGCTATCGATCTGGGCCGGATTCTAACCCGCGACCTCGGTCAGCGCCTAATCAACTGGGCTACCTAGACCAAGCTTGTGATCGAACCTAGGCTGCTGCCTTTGTGTGGGGAAAGATCCTTTTTATCTCATTAATTTCATAGATAAGTAAATGTTTCTGTCACCGAGCGGGATGGCTCAGGCGGTTTCGTCTGTAGCCCGCATTCAGGAGGCCTGGGTTCCATTCCCGTAGCCGACCTACCTGACCCATGGATTTTTTCGGGGGTTTTCCCGGGTCAGTAGGCGACTCTTGGGTAGGTTAATTACATCCCCCGAATTTCTTGTCCCTCCATTTCATCTCTATTCTCATTTCACACCATCTCTCATCTGGTGGCTTCTTTCAGGGGAGAAGTGTCAGCGGGTGTCTCGGCGGTGCATGGCAGGATGATATGCTCTGAGGAAAACTACTTCCTCCTCCGTTAGGTCGGTTGTCGGTCTCCGCTCCTCTGCTGGGACCAATTCGGGATCGCCAGCCATGGACCTTTGAGGCTCGGCTGCTGGGCTCGTTACCGTCTGTTGTCCTGGCCTGTCGGGGGAAGTCTCTATCCAAGTAAACTGTAGGGACCCTGCCCTCAGTACAGTCGTGGCTCCTTGGGTCATCCGCCCTCTGTCTCCTTCGCATCATCCTTCCTCCCTCTTGGGGGCATAGGAGCAATCTACGTACCGAATCCCCTCATTAATGAAATCCCAATCTCCAATCCCAAATGTTTCTATAAAAATTGATAAATATTATTGAAGAAAACTGAAAATTTATTGTAAAGGGTAGCTGAGGTGGGCTTTTGTTCTTCAGAATATTCGTATCGCATGCTTGGAAGGTCATAATCTTAAATAACCAATTCGGCATTTAAACCGAATTCCATTTTTTGCGTTATGCTGTGCACACACGTACACATCCACTCAAATGGAGTTGTGGATTTAAGGAATCTTAAAAAGTGTATTTTTACTGAAATCTTGGTGTATAATTTTTAATTGGAATGGAATATCTACTCTACCTGTACCTACTATATATAGAACGTAGTAGAAAAAGGAAAGTAATGAAAAGTGTTTGAGCCGCCAGAGACGATATTACAATATTTTCTTTTTGTATTTCAAACCCTCTTTCTGCTCTTGCCCTTCTGAATAGCCTAGGTTAAGAAAATCCTATCATTTTACGTAATGACATTAGTATATATTTAAACTATGGAATTAAAAGCACAGTTTTCAGTTCGTTTGCATATTGATATACAATCTGACTTCACTTTTTTCTTTTTTTACGTTTTAGCAGTTATGGTGGCCATGGTTTTCATTATTGAATAATTCTACGAGTAAATAGTAACAGCTCATACAAAATTTCTGTACGAATTTCTTTGTGTTTTCTAAAATCTTGTGAGGCTAAATCTATTTACAATTATTTAAAAACAACAAGTGAACCTTTGTATTATAAAGGAGGTAAGAATTATCGCTTAAATATTTAACATTTTTTGGAAAACTAAAATCTATTCCTGCTGGCTAGACGCTTATGCTAGAATCCTAGCTTCAATCCCCATATTCACTTACATAATCATTTTAATAGCATTCTTTTGCCATCGCTTCCTTTTTCTTTGCGCAGCTTTCCTTTTAAAAGTCATTATCATAATTATTTAATATTACATGAACTTCAGAAATTCTAATCTTTGTCCATCTACCTCAATCTTATTTTCTTTCTCTCACCTTTGCTCTGTAGTTCTTTCTTTCCCTCCCACTCTCATTCTATTTACGTCCTTTTCTGCTTTATCGTTCTCGGTAATTATTTATTTTAGAATCATGGCCACATTATTTCAAACATATTTTAATATGTGAGAAATAATATCGTAATGGCAGTTTGTGATGTCCTTTTTGAGAGCAAAATCAATTTCAAAGAAAAACGAAATTAAAAACAATTATGGACCGACTTACTTAAACCTGGTTTATCTTCCTCACACCTCCCCTGTCGTCTCTATCTTATCTTTCTGTTGGTTATTACTTATTACTTTTGTCTTTGGATCAACTGAAGGATTTTTTTAAAATTAACGCCCTTTAATGTCACATCGGACGCTGTATAAAATGGGTTAAAGGATGCTCACATGAGCCCAGAGCCTATAAATGCAGAGTTACTCGACATTTATCTTTCAAGATAAGGGAAAACCCCGAATACAACCTTATCTTCTATATTCACATTTGTGGTTCAAATGTGACGATGAAACCATTTTTTGTGCAAGGGGAAATAAAAAGGGCAACTACGTTAATTTTGTGCAAACATGTTACGCTTAACGTATATAATAATTTTTAAAACAAAGCAAAGCTGCACACGTGTTTGTAAAACGAGAGAATATTGACTGTACTAATGTTGAATTCATGTCGAACATTTCGAGTGAAATTGGGTCGAGTCGTGTGAAATCAATAAATACATTTAATTGGTGGCGTTTAACACACGAAAGATGTTTTACGGTATTTTTATAAAGCATAAAGTTCCAAAAGAACCGTTCGGAATTTAACACCTCGATCTTCAGCAGATCTTGCGTGCCTTTGTCCGGGAGCAGGGCATCCTGGAGAGGGAGGTGAGAGGAGATAGTTTGCCCCCGGTTCGTGAGTCACGATAGAGAAGAGAGTAGGTCCCTACATTTTCCGGGTTGAAACTCCCCGGTGGCACTTGGTACAACTTGCTCCACTCTCACCTGCAGGTTTGCAGAACCTTAGGGAGCACCCGGACTCAAGGAGACCAACCCCATTCCATGAGGTTAAGTTTATAGACAGCACCATTCTTCCTGCCATGTAACGCCGAAACTCCTGTTGAGACTTATTCCCTGAAAAAATAAAGCAGATGAAAAAGAAAAAAAGTGAAGCTGTTAAGAAATTCGAGGGGGTAATTAATCTTTCCAGGATTCGCCTAGCGACCCGGGAAACCTCCAAAAGGCCCATGGTTCAGGAATCGAACCCACAACTCCCGAATGCTAGTCACATGCCTTCACGATTGTGCTCAGAGAAAGAATCGGACATTTGTTAGAATTATAAGCAAGACGGCATCTGTTTCAATAATCGGTGCAGAAAATCCTTAACAGTTCATCAGAACAAATCTGGGTTGCACTAAGGAGCAGAACTGATTCAAATATAATATTGAAGTACTTACATAGTACATACATATATTGGATTTCAGAAATTTTTAAACCTCAGCAGATTCAAATCCATTTCCTGTGAACCTCATCTTTCTGTGAGTTCATATGAAGGCGTGGATATGGCGCATGCATGTTCTATTATTAGTGTTTTTAAAAATATTACTGTGGCAAACTAAGATATCCCCCTCACATAAGACTCCAAAACTTAATATGGCATTATTTAGCACACATTAAGAAAGAAACAATTTGGTCACCGGGTACTACTATATATGACTTATTCTTCTGTCCTTTTTGCCCCTCGCTATCTGTTTCATTTTATGCATTCTACATCTTTATAATCACCTATACTCTCAGGCAGATGTTTTAAATAACAAATATATACCAGATGTTTTGTTTACATTTTAATAAAGTTAGAACAATAAAATTCTAGATTAAATATTATATATTTTCGAAATTTCTATGGTAACTGCATTATTTAACAGGCATAACTATGTAAAATAGTTTATAACCAATTATGCTAATACTTGTATACTTATTATGCATTCTATCCAAAAATTCAATGCAGAGATTTCAGTGGAAATATTTAGGAATATAAAAAAAAAGTTCTTACAGAGAAATATTCATGCACTAGTATGTACCTGTGAATAGCATAACTCAAAAACAAAGGTTGCTTAAATACCAAATTTTGTATTTAAGTTCAGGATGACACATGAAGATTATCAAGAAAATCCTCCCACAAAAATTATCCTTTATATGGAACAATTTTTGAAAATTTTGATTATCTCAAAAATAGCTGTAGAAATTTTGATTAAATTTTCATATGCTTAACACCTTTTTAATGAAAAATGAAATACACATCTTGAATATTTTGGGAATGTCACCACCTTCATTGTGGGCAACTTCTGCAAATCCAGTAAAGTGTAGCAGACAGACAAAGACTACATAAAATATAAAATTATCTGTCACAAACTTCACTTATCTTTTAAGAAATTGTATGACATTTCCACAGAATCCAAGAGACAATTTTGCAAAAGTCATTTTTGCATCTTCTATCACTGTTTTATCCATTGTCATCATTACTGCCGCTAAGTGTCATATTGTCACAAAACAAAGCTGTATTTTGACTAATTAATTTTTTTGTTAAGAGTTGGCCAAGTGTCTTATTTTATTTCATTTAGGTCCTAACATCTTGAAATTTAACCTATACTGTACTTGTTTTTTGTTTTGTTTTTTTGTTTCTCTGTTTGTCAATGTTTGTTATAATATCTGGTAATATTTTGTGGTACCTTTATCCATTACCATCCATGGTCAGGTCTTCACATTATTATTTTTGTATTTATTACCAAACTCTGAATATGAAACAAACTTAAAATGGGACCGATAAGCAGTATTTCAAAATTCATTATGCAATTTCTATTTTTTAAAATAAATATTTTGTTCCAAACCATTAAATCAGTTGGAATATTTAATTGCTTTAATAATTTAACTTCTGGATTTATGTCATTGCTAAATGACCAAAAAATGATCTGCAACGGATGGTTTATCAGTCTGTTTATACCTAATATTTAGAAAATGTTTCTTCTTTCTGGTTTCTGAATTACGTTTGGTCCCTCCAATGTAAACCTGGTCAGAGTCTAAAGAATTAAGTTGATATTTTGTTATCGAATGTAGCAAGTTTTTTATATTTATTTTGAAGAACCAAAGTTATACCAAATTTTTTAAAAAAATGTTGAAAATGTTTATTAGCCCAAGGATGGCAAGCAACTGTTTTAAAATTATAATAATGTTTTATTTTTTTAAGGGTAGAAACATAATTTACATTATTTTTTATATTTAAATATTTCAATCTTTTTGTGTATAAAATTTTAATTAAAACCATTAATTAAAGCAGTATTGATAATGTGTCTATAGTCTCTATTAAATTCCTCTTTATTTAGGCAACCCGGGTTTGATCTCAAGTGACAGCAAAGTTGGATTTGTGGTGGACAACATGTCACTAGGGTTGGTTTCCTCTGGGTCCTCCAGTTCCCCACACATCATTCCACCAATTGTTCCATCATTCATTCATCCCAGGCGTTGGGCCGACCCCTAACCCTGATCTCATCTATCAGGACAATATGCTTTGGCTCCCACGCTCTGAGGGAACACAAGCGACTCCTAACACCAGCATTGGTGAGGAAGGAAGACATAAAAATATTTATTAACCTATAAATCAAACTATTAAAACAGCAAACTATGTGAAAAAGGGTTAAACATTTATTTTTTATGTAATTATCAACATGAGTAGATTTTCTATATATACCAAAGTTTGGTTTATTGTTATTTCTTATTATCTTTAAATCTAGAAAGGGAAGAGAACTATTGATTTCAGTTTCTAATGTGAATTTTATAGCTTTATATTGTAAATTTAGAAGTTTTAATGCATCATTTATATTTACCAGGAACAATAGCAAAAATGTTATCTGCATATCTATACCAAATCTTTTATGTATTAGATGAAGTCTTATTACAGAAAAGATGTGGATCTTGTTCAAATACACAATTTATATCAAGTACGTTTTCTGTGGAGTGGACCATTCCTAAGACATTCCTTGATTTTTTTTAATTTTCCAATAATAGTTTACTCAAGTAGAAATATGTTATTAATTTTTTTTTTTATCCCTTCACCCATGTAAAGAGAATGGAATTACAGCATGTAGCATCCAGTTCTTGAAATGTTTCACCATACCTTAAGGTGCACAGCATTCCCATATTCCCCTTGCACCTACAAGAAAGTTATATAGGATACATTTTATCTTGAATAAAATTAAGAAGTTAGAGAAATAAGTGTTTGTAGGATAATTTTGTAAAATAGTAGAAAAAAATCATGTAAGTGCCAACCATCAGCAGTTTTTGTATGTCCATATCATGGAAAGAGAATGGAATTTCAAAGCAATCATGTAGCGACCAAGTTTAAAAGGTTGGTTGATTGGTATCTAAGGTTAATCAGTTGGCAATGAAGCCATTCGCTCTCTTGCACCAGTATTTTGATGCCATGTTGGTACGCTGACTAAAGCAAGGACAGCGGAGTAGGTGGTTTCCATTCCTATCTTCAGTTAAGTGTACAGAAAGGGCACAGAGGAGATCTCACTATATCATTACTGAACAAATGTTTATTGAGACAGTCATGGCATGTTAGAAGTCTAAAATTTGCTACAGAGGATTTTATTGGTAGTGTATTGATTTCAGTTGTGCTGTTACATAAATTTTCACTAGTTTTCCTTTTGTTTGTAATATATTATCTTCTTTAACCTTTTTAGTATATTTTGATATAATTAATTTTTTGTTAGAGTGATAACTTAGTGGCTCAAGTTAATTTGACATACGTTTACTACTTTTTGGCTAGAAAGTCAGCTGTTTCGTTACTATGTATTCCAGAATGTGCTGGTATCCATTGAAGTAATCTTTTATTTAGATTAATTAAGTGTTTTATGATTTTGTGGCTTTCTGCAATGTTTAGGTTTTTGGTGTTATATCAGATGTTATGGATATTATAGCCACGTTAGAGTCAGATAATAATACAACTTTTTCAAATTTAATTATTTGATATAGAAGATTTTGTAAGCTCTGAAGGACTGCCGAAATTTCTCCATCAAAATTTTTAGCATTTAAACTTAATCTTTTGTAGAAAGAGAAGAGTGAGTATATTGTACCAGCGCCAGTACCACCATTATTTGTTAAGCTGGAACCGTCAGTGTAGACATGTAGCTATTCATTGGCAGCATATCTTAAATTTATTATTTCTAGTGTCATTTGTTTCAGAACAAATGAAGAGGTTTCACATTTTATAACTTCTACAGCTAAATGTAGATAGTGTTCAATATCAAACAGTTCTAAAAATTTGATAATTGTTTGTAAGTTTTCTTTTAATTAAGTAAATTTAAATTTTTATTTGATTTCTTTGAGTTTAGTAAGAAAACTTTGTTAAGCTTTTAAGTTTACTTGTGATTTCCTTTCTTTCAGTCATTATAGGGTAGTATGATTAATTTTCCATATTGTATGACGGCTGCTTTTTCAATGTGAAGATTAAGTCTTGATTTATTTGTTAAAATTTGTAGAGCAAGTATTGTGGTAATTTTTACAGCTCCGGTTACTATTAGACGAAGAATTTGATTTTGCAGAATATTAAGTTTTTCTATATAGTTCTTAAAAGGTTAATGCTACTGTATTCTCCTATTCCCATTGTAATCATTTGTAAAGAAATATAATAAAACCATTTTTACAAATGTTTATCTTGATTAACGTGAAGTAAACAGAAGAAAAATGGTTTTTAAGATTAGTTTGTACATGTTTGAGATGTGTTTACTTTCTCTATTAGGTTTAGTAGGTTAGGGAAGTTTACATTGTACACAAAAATGTAGTTTTTTTCTGATATCTGATGGTCAACAATAATTTTCATAATTATTCTCTATATTGGGAACTGATATACATTTTTGTAGATGATTATAGTCCATTTCTTCATAGTGGACAAACTAGAGACTCCTATATTGCAAATCTATGCAATATTTTGTCAGACGATTATGTCCTGTTAATAATCGAAGGCTGCCACTGCTGATTTCCTAGGTAGATTTGGTATTACTTTTGGATTCTGGGCAAGAAGTTCACATTTTTTCCTTGAGATACTATAATGTTATTGATGTAGTTGAAACTTTTATATTGGTTTTTTATTAATTGTTTTACAAATCAAATGTTAATTTTCTAGTTGGTGCATATGTTAGAAGTCATGCTTTCTTGGCTAAGTTGCCTACTGTCTCATTACCATATATACCACAATGTGCTGGTATCACTTGTAATGCTATTCTTTTATTAAATTTTGTTAATTAAGTTATCATATTATTTCTAGTATATGTGTGGATTGTTTCTTATTGACAGGATAGCTGCTTTTGAGTCTGATAATAAGACAACATTTGTAAAATTTATAATATTATGTAGAAACTGACGTAAGGAATGGTTGATTGCTTCAGTCTCTCCATCATAACTTGTCGTTTTATATTCTAAGAATTTAGAAAAGGAAAAAAGAGGGCATGTTGCTCCTGCACCTAGAAAATTAGAGAGGCTAAGCCAGTTTGGAATTGGATATTATGTATGGATTGTTTCTATTGCTAATGTTCATTGGACAGCTGTATTTATTTGAAAGTGATGAGTCGGTAATTCAAAAACAAACATCACTTAAATTATCCTTACTTGGACAAGTTTCGGAGAACTTTTTGTCCCCATCGTCAGCAGTTATCTGACTGGTTGGATCCGTGGGTTCTTGAAGTGAGCTGGTTGTCTGTGGCGGCATCTGTTGTCTATGAGATGAACTTCCAAAGGGAGTTTTCAGGCGGCAAGTCGAAATTTAAAGTATACTGTTTGTTTTTTATAATTAGCAACTTTTCCCAAACATCGAGTTCGGCTGCATTACTGGCTGATTTTAATAGTTTTATATTTGGTAAAATTTCATGATTGGTAGACCAGAAATTGTGAGCTATTGCTGATTTTTCTATTTGTTTGTATTTCATGCATCTCATATGTTCCTGTAACCTAATTTGTAAACGTCTTTTGGTTTTTCCTATGTAGAACTTACTGCAGTCTGAGCAGTTGATTTTGTATATACCTGATTTCTTGTTTTCAGGTACTGGGTCTTTCAGGTTGTTGCATAATAAGTTTTTTAAACTGAATTTATTTGGGGGTAGGGTGATGTTGTACTTCTTGAATATCTTGTTGAATTTATGATGCATTCTGGGATGATATGTGAATTTCCTGAACTGTGTCTTGGTTTTTGATTCTGTTAATTTTGTGGTATCCAATATGTGTTTCTGTTTCTTGAATTTCCAAATTTTCTTATCTACTAATTGTTTAGTGTATCCATTAATTGCAGTTATGTTAATCATGTGGTTATATTCTTTGTATATTTCTACACAAAAATTAGAACATGTTTTGGATCCTCTGAAACTAAAAAAGAAAATTATTCTTACAAAAAGATCTGAGAAAGAGAGAGAATGTCTGTATGTGTCTGTGTGTTTGAACAGCATACTTAAAAACGAAAAGAGCACTAAATACCAGACTTGGCATTAAAGTCCAGTATCTTCAAAGGATGCAACACAAAGATATTCAATTCCTATACCAGAGTATCTTTGACTGTAAGATTTTTCACAGATGCTTTTCTCATAAATGGCTTTAACAATGATGAGTAAAACAGCATATCCTTAATATACTTTTATGCCAAATGAAATGGATATCTAGAATTTCTAGGGATGTCCTAAGAAGGGTTCTTCATTCTGGGCATGTTGCAAACTTGTAAATCATAAGAGATGCACTGATATGACTTAAGATGGAAAACGTTAAACACAACAAAAAGTAAGAGAGGGAAGGAAAATCTTAGTATACACAAAATGTGCATCTTGTTAAATCACACAGTTTATTGCAAATATATATATATATATATATTTTGTGGAGTAAATCATTTGTGAGTCATTCCTTGTATGTTTTAATTTTCATAGTTTTCTCAAATGGGTTTCGCCTTGACCCGTATTCGGTTCGCTTCCCATGGGCAGTCTACCTGACCCATGGAATTCTTTCAGGGTTGTTTTCCAGGTCGCCAGGCTAATGCTGGGTAGGTTAATTACATCCCGCGAAATTCCTGTCCTCCTATTTCGTCTCCATTATCATTTCATATCATCTCTCATCTGGTAGTCTCTTTAAGGGGAGAAGTGTCGGTGGGAGTCTTGGCTCTGCATGGCAGGATGTTGTGATCTTGGTAAAATTTCCTCCTCAGGTAGGACGGTCTCCGCGCCGGCCTAGTGGGAGGGTGAGATGCCAGCTGTACTTGCTTGCCGGGGAGTTTCCAACTGGACAGTATTAGGGTCCCTGCCCTCGGCACTATTGGAGCTCCTTGGGATTGCCACACTCTCTCTCCTCTCGCCTCATCCTTCCTCTCGAGGATGCCTCACTTGGGGCACAGGCATAACTAATCAAAACTGATCGCATTGTCGAGTTGATCATATGAGAAACTAATATATCCTGTCTAACATATCCATTCCCATACCCCCTTGAACCTACAGGAACATTAGCAGTAAAATAAGATTTACCTCGATTTACCTCTCGTAAACTAGTAAAGAGTAGTTTCTAAAAGATAAAGTCTGTGAGTGCAGATGTTTCTAGTGAAGATCAGACATTTTAAATTTCATAACAATTAGGAATATTACTAGTGCACACATAATTTTATACGTTTATTTTCTCTGGCACCTGGGAGGAAGTACTGCATTATGTATATTTTTAAAAAAAAAATTTACGTCCTCTAATGTTAATTCATATCGGGCTGTCGCCGATGAAATAGGTGAAATGATGCTCAAATGAGCTTAGAGTTAACCGACATTCGTTTTCCAGGACGAGGGAAATCTCCGGAAAAAACTTATCCAGGTAACTCACCCTGACCGAGATTCGAACTCAGGACCTCTTGAACGTGAGTCAAACACGCAACCATCACGTTACCGAGGCGGGATTATGTCCAAACATTCGATACTGAGATTTCACTGAAAACATGTGTTTTTGAGCACAATGAGATTTTTGGAAAATTATATATGTGAAAAGTATATTTCAAAAACCTATTTGTAACTAAAAAAGAAGCTGTTGATATTTACAGTAAGTGGTTGAAAGTATTGTGCAATTAAGATCATAACAAAATGCTCTGAAGTTAAACAAATAAATATTAACATTGATGTAACTATTTTTACAAGTTATATTTTTAAATATACTAAATTAATCATGCGTTCGTTGAACTCCCTTCAGCTCTTCCATATATCAAAACCATATCCGTCATCTTGGCGTTCGTATAACGGTCCATATTGCTTGGATTTGCTATCTAAGTACGCGCAAAGTCCTCTCTGTTAGGACGGAATGTGTAGTTTTACACTGAAGAGCAGCCTTGCAACTGCCCAAGTTATTAGTCGACTTTTACACAAATAATTGCCCTTTGCCTCATTACCAGGCACGTATTCAGAAGTCAGTTTCCGGGGGGGGGGGGTCCAAAAATCTAGTTGAATTATTATCTTTTAATAAATAATTAATCAGGGATGTGTTTTTATCATATTAGTAAAAAATAAAAACACATGTAATATATTATATTCACATGACTTTCTCCACCCAAGCTTCTACAAATTGTTCTTAGAAAAGTTTGTTTTTGTCTTTTTTTTTTCCTTGTTCCATTTATACCCCGCCTTTAACTGCTATGGTCATATCGGCGGCCGTTCTCCTTTGGATCATACTGAAGATGTTAACTCGTTATCTTTTGTTTTTAATCATTATATCACGCACACATTCACACTCTCATTCATACTTCCAGACTCTGGGGAAGATGTGGAATTATCTTGGTCGGAGAAAAATCCCCACCCCCACCGCCGGGAATCGAACCTGGGACCCCTAGCGCGGCAGGCAGGTGCTCCACCGACTGAGCTACGGGGCCAGCTGTTTTGTCTTGTTTTTTTGGCTAAAGTCTGTAGAAAGGCCTTGCACATTGCGCATTTTTTGTTCTTATACCTAGGATAAAGTGATATAAGCAGTAATCAGATATTTAAAAAGCCAACCACTGATTAATGCTTTTGAAGTATTAGTTCTTCTTGAATGAAAAAGGGAATAGGAACTTAGAAGTTACAGATTACATACCTTTAAGTAAGTATCTTGGAGTTCTAATCAACAAATAATGATATATCGGAATTGGTTAACTTTGCAATACATTATTGTAATTGACATTATTTGTGTATTTTAAAGAGTTCTACATCTGCTGTGCAGTAACTTTTTGTTTATCTCTTAAATAACTTAATGGTTGCCTGACAGAGAATAGAGATGTTAAGATGAGAAGTTTGAATAAACTTTTTTCGATTTATTTTAAACTAAGTCTTATTTGAAAAAATTATTAAAAGTTTGTAATAATTCATTTGGGGGGGTTCCAGGCCTCCTGGACCCCCCTTAAATATGTCCCTGCCCATTACCTGAAAGAAAGGCTCGGGTCACTGATAAAGAGCAAGGAGTAATGTTTTTGTTTTCGTGGCCGGTGCGTCCCAATAACCTTTGAGGTTCGCACATCAGTGGTTCCTGCGTTGCCTAATCACAAAATCATATAATATTTAATGCTGCATGAAATTATATCTAACAGAATTTGAAGCTGCGACACCGAAATTCGGATTAGTTAAGTTATAAACTATACAATGGCTATAATCGTTTGGTTTCGTCTTGAAACAGCCTGTATAAGTTAGTATGCCAATTCTATGGAGATGTTTTCCTAGGCAACCATATCCTGTAGTAAGCCTCATCATGGCAACAGAAGATTTACAAGGCAATTCCGGAATTACAGAGAGATTTTCTAGAAGTATTTTTAAATGTTTGTTACCATTTTTATTTTCGTTTAGTCCAGATTTATAACGATCATAATTTTTTTTATAATTCTGTTAATTGATTCACATGAAAAGGCTTTTGTTTCTTTCTGTTTTATTTTACATAATTTTTTGCTAATATATCAGCCCTTCCATACCCCTGAACTCCACAATGGGCCGGAATCCATTGCAAAACTACTTGTTTTCCACGTGTTTTAATGGCTTAGATTATATTTTGTATTTATAGATTTTTTTTTTTCATATTTGGATAGGATGCGCATACCACAGGTTGAATTCCTGATTTAGAATCCGACAAAATGACAATATTCTTGCATCATTTCAGCCAAATAAGAATGTTTTGGAGCGAAATATAAATTCCTAGCTAAAACTTCACCTATGCCCGTCTCGGTAGCGTAGATGGTAGCATGTCTATCTCACGTTCAAGAGGACCCGAGTTCGAATCTCGGTCAGGGCGAGTTATCTCGATAAGGTTTTCTCCAGGGTTTTCCCTTATTCTGAAAGACGAATGTCGGGTAACTCTAAGCTCCATTGAACCCGGGTGCATTGAGCATCATTTCACCCAATCCATTCATCGTCCGATATGACTAAATATTGGAGGACGTAAATTACAAAAAAAAAAAAAAAAAAAAAAAAAAAGTAGAATTTCTTCCAGTATTTTTGTAAGAAGAGAAGAATTCGCACGTTCCATCACTCCAACTCCATGCTCAATCTAAGACAGAACCATCTGTATAAACATGTGTCCAGTTTACGGAAGGGTAGTTTGTGTGTGTAGTTTCTAAAGCTAAAGCCTTAGTGATGTTTGGATAGCAAACATTATGTGAAAATAACTTATATCTATACAACAGATATAGAAGTATATGAAATGAAGTGTATTTGTGTTAAATTTTACCAAAATTCAGTTAATCATGAAAGAAACATCCATGATGTGCCCTGCATTTTATTTGCGGGTAGTTTAAGCATGTTGTATATCAAACAAGTGAAGCGAACTTAAAAAAAAAAACTTTTATGGTTGCACACACATGATTTTCTCTGTTTGGTCACACTATTCTTGCAGACGTTTATTTCTCTTATGATGTTAATCGCGGTAAATGTTTCCAGAATTATTTGTAGTAACTTTGGTATTTTACCGACTTTTCGTTTTTCAATTATGCTGCATACAGACACACACAAGGAATCTTAAAACTCATATTTAAGTTGAAAATTCCCGCACTGAATTTATGGGTGGAATGCAATAACAATGAAATGAATAAACAATGAAGTGAAGATCAAGGTTCTAAGGCTTTCACGGCCGGTGTCAATTTACTAGTTGAAGTATATTCCGGGCTAGTAGGCCGTGGTCTACTGGGCTCTTTCTTCTTCTTCTTCTTCTTCTTCTTCTTCTTCTTCTTCTTCTTCTTCTTCTTCTTCTTCTTCTTCTTCTTCTTCTTCTTCTTCTTCTTCTTCTTCTTCTTCTTCTTCTTCTTCTTCTTCTTCTTCTTCTTCTTCTTCTTCTTCTTCTTCTTCTTCTTCTTCTTCTTCTTCTTCTTCTTCTTCTTCTTCTTCTTCTTCTTCTTCTTCTTCTTCTTCTTCTTCTTCTTCTTCTTCTTCTTCTTCTTCTTCTTCTTCTTCTTCTTCTTCTTCTTCTTCTTCTTCTTCTTCTTCTTCTTCTTCTTCTTCTTCTTCTTCTTCTTCTTCTTCTTCTTCTTCTTCTTCTTCTTCTTCTTCTTCTTCTTCTTCTTCTTCTTCTTCTTCTTCTTCTTCTTCTTCTTCTTCTTCTTCTTCTTCTTC
>CM060953.1:37323588-37361088 GCA_030765055.1 Mantis religiosa
CTTCTTCTTCCTCTTCTTCTTCTTCTTCTTCTTCTCTTCTTCTTCTTCTTCCTCTTCTTCTTCTTCTTCTTCTTCTTCTTCTTCTTCTTCTTCTTCTTCTTCCTCTTCTTCTTCTTCTTCTTCTTCTTCTTCTTCTTCTTCTTCTTCTTCTTCTTCTTCTTCTTCTTCTTCTTCTTCTTCTTCTTCTTCTTCTTCTTCTTCTTCTTCTTCTTCTTCTTCTTCTTCTTCTTCTTCTTCTTCTTCTTCTTCTTCTTCTTCTTCTTCTTCTTCTTCTTCTTCTTCTCTTCTTCTTCTTCTTCTTCTTCTTCTTCTTCTTCTTCTTCTTCTTCTTCTTCTTCTTCTTCTTCTTCTTCTTCTTCTTCTTCTTCCTCTTCTTCTTCCTCTTCTTCCTCTTCTTCTTCTCTTCTTCTTCTTCTTCTTCCTCTTCTTCTTCTTCTTCTTCTTCTTCTGCTTCTTCTTCTTCTTCTTCTGCTTCTTCTTCTTCTTCTTCCCAGACGTTTCGTCTGCGACTACGGCAGACATCATCAGTGGCAGTGGCGAGGTCGAAGTACTCTAGTACTGAAGTGAAGAGTTGCGCGTTTATCGGAGGACAACTAGCACCACTTCTTTGGGCCTTTCATAAAAGTAGACCTAGTCTGGAACTTTACAATTCCTCTAAGAAACACTCACATTCTGAATCAGTTTTGCAATGAAAGGAACTGTCACAATGACTTTTTTGGTTTATAAAATTACAAATGATGTACATTCTAGATCAGAAATTAAATGTTAGTTAATTACTTCTTGTTCTTTTTTACCTTAAAAAGTGGCTAATGTCATGTACATCCTTTCCTTTTGAAGAGTTTCTCTTGAAAGGCAAAAATATGTTCAGAATACCACTGCAATTTTCGTATGTCTAGATAATTTTACACAGTTGCATGTCCGAACCTGACATCTTATTGCAGAATATTATTCTGCAATCACGAGTTACCACTCAGCATGTTTCCACAATTATTACTTAAGAGCCAGAAATTTTTAGAACATCCTGATGAAAATTTCTTGAAATTTACGTGCAATATTAAGCTTACTCCAGGTTCTATAACAACTTACGTGGTGAAAATGCAAAACGTGTAAGGTGTTGCCCCAGAACGAAAACTTATATCTTACTGTTATTCTAATTGTTGGTGTTTCTTGACCACAGGTAAAGATGTCTTCTGAGTTTTCTACTTCACCAAGGCCGCGCATCGTCAACGGGGTCCTTATACGAGAATTTAGTGACCATCGGTGTAATGGATTACAAGGAACAAATTCCAAGGAGAACTTTTATCGTGCAATAGCGGAGATGCCATCTCCGTTACCTGAAAATGATACTCAACTTACAGAATCTGAAACTGTTGAGCGTGACTTATACTCTACAGAAGAAAATTGCCAAAACTATAGACCTGCACATTTTGACCATGAGCGGAGGAAAATACCCAATCACTCAGAAGCCTGTTTAGAGCACTGTGATCATAGGCGAGCCTCTGAGCCACAAGAGTGTGAGCAACAATCACCATCATGTTGTACTCATTCAAACAGTCCCCACAGTTCAGCATCAGACAAATTGGATGTGGGACAAAACAGATTGGATTCTGGTAGTTGCTGTGGAGGGAAAAATGTGATACATAGAAGCGAATGGGACAGTGGAGATCATCAAAGATCTGCGGTAGACGGTTCATCAGCTCCTAATGAAGAAGGCTGTCTTTATGCTCCGGACAGTTGTTGCTGTAATGCGCCAACATTACTTAATAAAAATCAACCGAAACCTCCATATATGGGAAGTTCTCCGCGAAATGTTAGAGAAGAACCTACTCTTGAAGAATGCCAGGAAAGCAGTCATTGCCACAGCTGTACTCAAGTTTTGCCGGAAGAGAAACCTACACCTAGAACACCCATTTCGACCAGATTGCACGAACAAGCAATTGAGCATTCACATGGAAACACAGAAAATTGCAATGCTTTGGTGGAGTCCGAAAATCCCTGCAATCCACAAAATGCTATACATAAACCTTTATTAAGGGGAAAAGGTAGAACAATGCGATGCGACAAATCTGAAGCTTCCATATATGCTCATACATCTACACCAGAGTGCTTACATACGTCACCACAGGTGTGTAGGCCTCGAGATGAACAGCAAATTACGGCAAGAGATGAATTTAATTACACAGAAGGCCAAAGCGAAGAATATCCTGGGTATCCACCGCAGAAACCCAAGAGTCTTAAACAATCTAATACGGCTACTGAAGATGAAAAGGTTTCCTGTCGCGGAAACCAAAACACAGAAGCACTAAGGAATAGGAAGCAAGGGTGCCGCAGATTCATACGGCGAAGCTTCCGAATGGGAAACGTAACCGACAATGAAGCTAGTTCAGTAGCCGAGATATTGAACCATCCTGTGGTAGAAGTTCCAACGGAATCAGAGGTATTATCGCCGCCGTGCTCACCGCGATCACCAGCTATGAGTTGTGAAGAATATTTAGGATATCCACCTCAACCTATACGAAAATCTAAATATTCTGTCCATAGAGTATTTGCAAATGACTTAGAGAATGAAGTAAACCACTGTAATGATAATCTGAAGAAAAATGATTATCCCAATTTACATGACTCATGGACGCACGTTGAAGCAGAGCATGGACCAACGTATGTAAGTCAGAGAAGCAATGTAAGACATGGACATGAATGTGAAGGTTGCGGCGAATATTTCAGAGCTTACAGCAAAACTAGCTTATGTCATCCACAGCAAATTGAGAATGAACACAAAGAAGAATTTCCTCATGGTCCAGTGCAGGATGCAGCTTGTGTAAATCAAGAGCAATACAATAGGAACATATGCATGGGACATTCACCTCGCGCTCTCCATTCCGCAAGTCAAGAACAACAATACCACAGTCAACACTATTCCGATTCACCAGATGAAGAAACGAAACCTCTTTCAATGAAAACCCGACCACAAGAAGCAAACTGTCATGCACCTGGCAATCGCGAGGGCCGTGAGAAACGTTTCCACAACCGAGATCAAATTGTAAATGAAGTTAATTCTCGCAGAAAAAATAAAGAACTACATGGAGGAAGCCCAACGAGTCGTTGCGGACATATACCTGTAGATGATACGGATGAGTCATATAGAACAGAAAACGAAAATCTAACTCGCATACCTGAAGGTCAGCGCAATGAACATCCAATATCAAATACTGTCAAAAAGAGTGACAGATATCCAGGAATGCATAAAAATGCGTCTAGTAAAGATGACCATTCTGTTCAGGACGTTGCTACACCTGATGAAGTTCAAGCAGGAGAACACAAATGCTTTGCTCGTCGTTGTGAAGCAGAAAAAGTCAGAGACAATCGTTATTCACATGTTTCTGAACTGAATCCCAAAACAATAGAATGTCCAGAGGAATATTCAGCAGTTCCTTCTTGCGAAGTCAACAAGCATAATGATAACATTGAGCCATATCAAACTGAGCGGCTATGCAGTCCTGACGAAGATTCATCCGGTGTCACTGAGCACTGCATTAGAAAACCTTACCGCAGGTACAACGGATTAGAGGATGAAGATAATGAAATAACGAATCCTGTGAACGTAGACGTCTCCTCTGAAGAAAATAATGAAGTAGATCCAAATAAAGACAGGATGCCGATTTTACAGGATGTTCCTAAATATGCTTATTCCCAGAACAAACGCCAAACTCCTGCCAAATTGAACCAAGGACACTCTATAACTGAAGCTTCAGGGGAGCGAAGTCAACGTTCAAACCTAACCTCCAGGACGAGAATTCCGAAGCTGAAATCAAATATGGATTTGGCTTCAAAAAAAGCTAATATAGCAACAGGATGTCTCCAACGGCCCAAGCGAACCACTAGTCAAAAGTCGTAAACTATATGTCCTTCCTTAAATATTTTCTGTACCAACTACACATTATGTAACGCATGTCTTTTGTAAATGTCTTAACAGTGTCGTCAAAATTGTAATAAAGGCTATAAAAAGCATATTGGACTTTTATTATAATTCTACCTGCAAATAAATTGTTGTATATACATTTAGAAACGTCCCTGGTTAAGAGGACATAGCTATTGTTCGACACACAAATTAAATACTAAGGTTTCAGTGGAAGTGAATGTTAAGGATTCCTAATATACATTAAGATAATTAAACACAAAATTATACCAGTATTATAAAGAGAAAATATGTATGTACTTGTTACACACTTTACTGTAGACCCAAGACAAGAAGGCAAGCTGGAGGAATGTGTGGCGTAATCACTTTTGCTGTCCGCACGGTGTTCATGCTCACCTTCCCAGTATGACAAGGACGGAAGGTTCGTATAAAATACACAAGTGTCACATAACTCACCCATACCTATCGCAGCATTAACTGCAACAAACAGATCTGGCAGCATGGGTGACTCATATGCACTCTCATACACTCATTTCCTAGTAAAAGATCCGCTACCGGAGCAGATAAACAGTTCAAGCGCCTCTGCCCTCATACCTCTCTAGCATTCTTGTTGTGGGCATACAGTACCTTGAGCCCCGGAATGTAGTGCTACGAAAGGTCCGTATTGTGCATTTCACTATATCACGTAACGTTTATTGCTGTTCTCTTTCACTATCACAATGGCTTGTAGGTTTTATTTCTGTGTTTAAGTAATTCAAAGAATTTTAAACGCCTGAAGCTGATCTAACGACAACACCGCAAACTCCTCTTAATAGTAAGAAATGGTTAGATATAGTTTTTCTTTCACTTCGTTGGCTAACTTGAAAAAACTACAATCACGGACCTTAATGATATAATTTAAGTACGCTTGCGTAAGAGACGTGACAAATCTTGGTCATTTCAGCTGAGATTTCTAAATACTGTGTTGGAGAAGATATACACATTTTTGTAGTGTAATCTCAAAAGCCACTCAACCGATTTATATAGCTCTTTCACCATTGAACAGTCGGATTCTTTCAGACGGATATGGGCTATAAATTACATGATTTCAATTCATAAATTATCCAAAGGATTTTCAAACACCGTCGCTGAGGCTACCATGAACTAAAACAGTAGCTATATTCTGCAGAAAATGCGCAGGAAAGCAAAAGCTGGCTCATTTCACTCCAAGCAATATAATACGCAGATGACCATGAAGTAATATTTAAGCCAACACAAGACAGAATTTTAAAACTACGGCCGTTTCTGTTTGTAACGGTAGGATAATGTTATATTTCTGAACAGCATTTACAGGTTAGCACATGTTCAAGAGAAAGAAGTCAAGTAAGGCGGATTTCCTCCGGTTTCGCATATCTTTGTGTGAATATCAGGTGAGTTTCATCCTTTACTGGGAATATACGGAGCAATACGGAATTACAAGTGATATATGGGAAGATTCATTATAAAACACTCTAGATCATTGTACAATAAATTTATAAAGGACGGAAAGAGGTAGGATAGGATAGGGCTTTTACGGAGGGGACATGGCACGTCGGTCAGTCTGGTCTTTTGTACCTATGTCCCAAGTGGAGCACCCCCGGGAGTAAGGATGAGAAGAGAGGAGACAGAGGGCGGCCGATCCCAAGGAGTAACGACAGTGCAGAGGGCGGGACCCTGCACTTTATCAGTTGGGAACTCCTCGGAGGTTCAGGATAACCGGCCTCCCTCCTATCACGGCCCGAAGTAGTCCACGAGGCCAGGCTTGGAGACCGAAGGTCACCTCCACAGTTGGGAATACTCCAGGCAGGCTGACACAACCAGCATCCCTCCTGCCGCGTGCTGAAACGGCCTACTAGCCCGGCTCGGGGACCGGAGTCCGTTCCGTTGGAGGAGGAAGTGTTCACTCAGAGCATATCCCGCCATGCAGCACCGAAACTTCTGCCGATACATCTACCCTGAAGGTTATCACCAGGTGAGAGATGGTATGCATTAATAATGGAAGCGAAATGGAGGGACAGGAAATTCAGGGATTGTAATTAACCTACCCAGCATTGGCCTAGCGACCCAGAAACCTCCCCGGAAAAAACCCATGGATCAGGTAGGTCGGCCACGGGAATCGAACCCGACCTCCCGAATACGAGTCACAGACAAAACCGTTTGAGCCATCCCGTTCGGTACAGAAGGAGGTAATCTTAAAGAGGTTAAAGAGTAAAACATGGAACGTCTAGTAAACCAGCTGCAAAAAAGCAAAATAAATAAATTAAAGGATCCTTAGAATATGATCCTTCTCAAAATTGAATTTTTTTTTTAAATTTATGGAATGTTTTGGTTTTCAGCGTCCCACTCTATATATAGGGCGTGAAAGATAGCTTAATTTTGCCCAGGGACCTCTTTATCAGGCTTGAGGTTTCCTATGTGCATAAAATGTACGACGTGGGACTACCGACTTTAATTTCCTTTCGAGGATTTTTACGTCCGAAAACATCTAGGGCCCAGCTCGGTTTTGAACCCGCGAGCTTGGGGACTAGAAGCTAGTATATTACTTCTAGACCGCGATTACAACTATAATCCCCTGAATTGCGCGCGCGCGCGCGTGTGTGTGTGTGTGTGTGTGTGTGTGTGTGTGTGTGTGTGTGTGTGTGTGTGTGCAGAGGAAGAGATAGCTGGTCAACGCCACAGACAGAGGACATCAGGAACAAAGTACATCATTAAAGAAACTTACCTGTGGTCATCTCTGAATCTCTGCTCTACAGTCTTTTAGGGTTATCTGTTCGTCAGATTTGGAGATAATATGACTCGAATTGCGTGTTCGTATTTTCGTCAGACCTTGTTTGATCTGAACTCATAACTGAGCATTTTTTTTCCTCCCTTCCTCACCAATGCTGTGCTAGGAGTCGCTCGGGTTTCCTCAGAGCGAGGGAGCCGAAGCATTAGACCCGAGATTTCAGAATTGAGCGGTCGGCCCAACAATTGAAATGAAATGTGTAGTGTTTAACACCCGCTTTTACTACATACGGCACCGCAGGTGAAGACACTGACGATACATGAGATGAAGATGGAGCACTGGTGGAATGAGATCACGGGGGAAATCGGAGATCCCGGAGAAAACCCGCCCCAGCGCCGTGTTGTCCACCACAAATCTGACTTTGCGGTCGCCTGGGATCGAACCCGAGCCGCCTTGGTGAGAGAGCCAAGCGGTCTAACCACTGAGCCACGGCGCGGCCTAGTCGGCCCAACACCTGGGATGAAGAGATGAATCATGGAGCAATTGGTGGAGTGTTGGTGGGGGAAACTGGAGGACCCGGAAGAAACGCACCCTAGCGCCATGTTGTCCAGCACAAATCCCACTTTTCGGTCGGCTGGGATCGAACCCAGGCCGCCTAGGTGAGAGCCAAGCGGTCTAATCACTATAACTGAGAAATAATTATGAAAAATGGGAACCGCTGACTGAAAAATACAAATTTCTTTAAAACACTGCGCTAAACACTTTTGTAGCATCAAATTTACGAAATATTTCTTGTTCTATTGTTAATTTTCTTCAAATACTTATTTAGAAATTGAGCTTTTCTTCAGTGTCTATCTGTCGGTCTGTTTACATATTTGCCTGGTGAACTATACGCCGTAGTTTTGTAAATAGAATGACGAAATACGCAAGCAACTTTCAAAAACCATTTATAATTGGAAGTGGAGATGCAATTCGTTAGAAGGGAAGCATTTTATAGCATTTTTATTATGAATGAGATATTCGGCGCACACATTTAATACAGCTGGGGGTGGAGTTCCAAAACCACCGCCCCTTACGAAAGAGGGGCCAGGAAGTGTTTGACCTTAAACAATTTTAGAGTTTGGGCCATAAAATAGGTTCTGGAATAACGGTATAAACCTAGTTACCTCGATTATTTTAGAGGAGGTATAAAGGATAACGGAGCAGAGAGTCACAAGCAGGCACAACGTTTCTTTTTGGCTTTACCGTGACCCAGGCATAAGAGGAAATACTCAAAGGGGTACCAGATGACGACCGATGCACGCATGGATCGGAGTTCCAAAATTTTCCAGTTGTAGTGCATCAGACGTCGCTTTAATCTACGCCATAGCTCACGTACCCATGACGGTCCTCTCTGTGTGGGGTCCACTCGGAGGCTCGTGTAGATGGATTAATCTCTGAACGACGCCGGGAAGATACCTCCATAAGCGCACTCAACGCTCAGCCACAACCCACCGAAAACTGTCGCCTGGTTCTTTATTTCTGAAACATGATAATGAAAGGAACGATGGATACATGGCATGTGAGGCAGCAAAGAGGAAGAACCAATCCCAGTATTCGACGGAAAACCACGAAAAGACATGTGGGCGGTCACCGTGAATCGAACCCCAAACCTTCCGAATGCAAGTAGCACATGTATCTGCGGCGTTATCTTGCTCGGTAAGGGATGATATAGCAAAAGCCATCTCCCCACTGACAGAGAGGTCGGAAAATGACGTAGAACAATTTTGAGGATATGCAGGGCTTGTTTTCTCTGAAATAAAAGGATATAATTTTAATCTCTTAATTCTTTTAGAGCTGGTAAAGCAAAAGCCAGCCCTAATGGGAAACATAATGGATAGGAGGCCATTTGGAGGATTTTTCAGTACAACCTGGGCATTCGCACAATGGAGAGGTGATCAGATTTAAAGAACTGAAGGTTAGCTTGCTTTTATTCTGCACTGCCATATCTACATGTAGTTTGTTTCTGGACTCCAGCAACTAAATACTGATTTCAATTACAATAGCGAATTTTAATCAATTGCATCAATATTTTTTGTTGTAGTCATTTCTGAAACGACTTCAAGTGATACTCATCAACGGAATTAAATTTTTAACGCTTACATAATAGATTCATATCTAACAACGTCTTCTTTAACATGAAAATAATAACAATAGTGTAACCGTTGTTTTGGTTTAGGCTCCAAGAATTGTAAAATTATTTAAATATGTTTAATGATTTAAGAATCGATATGGACAGGTTAAAATGAACAAGAAAGGAAATTGTTAAAATTCAATAGGTCATGAGATGCCACAGCATGTAAATGAAATGATTGTTTTTCTTTAATTGTGGATAAACTTTATTGTATCCAAATACATTATGGTACTTATAGTTGTGAGCAAGAGTAATGTTACATCACTTAAAGGTGTGTTAGGATGCTGTTCAATAACAGTCCTACATCAGTTACATTTAAATGTTAACAAACATATTACATTATAATCACAAAACAAGGAAAACGTTTTCTCATATATACAAAACACATGGCATTGTCACGAACCCGATCGCGATAAGGCGGCTTGAACATACAAAGGAACTAATAGGCGGACAGTGTAGTAATAAGGAGCTTGCATAAGCAATTAACGATAGCGCTGATAAACAAGAGACGGATGGTTTATCACAGAGGTGAAAGACTTGCCGGCACCGATATAGTTACATTCTAGAACATTCGTGTTTTATCTGGTGACATTTTAGAGAAAATTGGATAACAGTCTGGAATTCATGAATTTGTGTATAAAAAGAAGCCATGGCTAGTGATGAGTCAGTTGTGTAACAAGAGTTGTTGTAAAGACATGTAACAAGAGTGTTGCCAACAGTGGAAATTGAGAAAGATGTTTGTTATTGTCATTGACCTTGGTGTTGTATTTGTGATGTAATGTTGTTACGTGAGAATTGAACAGTGTATTGCTACGGAAATAAAGGAGATTTTTAATTTCTGCAACTCGGCCTTTTAATTCTACTAGCCCACAAAGTCACAATATTAAATGAGCAGATCGTTGTGTCGTTTTCTTTTTAGTCTTCTATTTTGCGGTTGTGGAGGAGGGTGTAGGAAAATGTCTTGTAGCAGTGGATTTGGATGATGGGCAAGAGTTTGGTTTAGTCTGATGTAGCTTGTCCTGATGACGTCCATCACTTCTGGTATGTTCAGGTCTCTGTGAAGTGTGGTGTTGCTAACATACCATGGGGCACCTGTGATAAATCTTAGGTATCTGTTTTGGATTACTTGAATTCTTTTTACTTGTGACGCTGCAGCAGAGCCCCATATGGAACAACGATATTGCCAAATAGGTTTGATCAGTGAGTTGTATAGAATGCGTTTATATGGCATTGCTAGAGACGATTTTGACTGTACCATGTGTTTGATTTGTTGTATTCGGTGTCTTAGTCTTGAGAGTAGATATGTGATGTGGAGATTCCAAGTTAGTTTACTGTCCAGTATGAGGTCATGGTAGCTGACTGAGAGGTGGGTATAGCAATTCCTCAAAGAACTACAGGATAATACGTTATCTGATTGTTATATGTAAAATATACTATTTGCGATTTCTGTGGATTCATCACCACTCTCCAGTTAGAACACCATTTGTGATTTCAGTGCAGAAGTTACTTAGTTTCTTAGCTGCTGATTCACAACTGCCTTTACTAAGGATTGCAACATCATCAGCAAAATGTGCAATGGTTAGTTGAGCGTATTGAGGAAAGTCTGAGGTACACTGTATAAAGAAGTGGGCTTAGAATGCTTCCTTGTGGAACACCAGAGAGGATCGGTTGCGCTCTGAATTGTGCACTTTGATATTTTACTGAAAAAGATCAATTATGCAGATAGGATGCTATTATTCTGAAATATGTATCGGAGACATAACTCCTGTAAATGAAATGATGTGATGTTTTATTATCGGCAGTTTCAAAATGAGATTATGTAATGTGTGACGTGTACCAGTACAAATTAAGTTTGGTTGGTAGTGATGGCAATGAGAGAAGGAAAAATCAATAATTTTGGGAGAACAACTAGTAAAAAAGGTGACTTTTGAAGGAAGAACGTTAAGGCGAACAAACGTTAAGTTCAGTGCTGCAACGAAACCTTGTAAAGGAGTTAATATCCGTTTTCTGTTAATTGTAATCAAGGTATACAATATTGTTGTCAAGGTTTATACGAAAAAAATTGTATAAATTATACAAATTAAATTGAACATCTTGATAATTTTAAAGTAAAAAATTTATTGGTATGGAAATTTATTCAGAAAATTTATCCTTTCATTCGCAACTAGTCTGAAAATTAAGAGTTCTCATAGCTCAGACTGAAGCAGATCCGGAGATTTTTTTTATATACATCGATATATCAGAGTGCCAGATTGGACCAAGAAGAGTTAGCAACTCGTGGCTTCGTCATCGTCTTCCCTGGGGGCTGAATACAACCCACAACCCCAGCTACAACGCGGGACGACATCAGGTGAGAAATATCCTGTTCCACATGATCGCAACGCGGGGCTTCGAGAACACCATCTTCCCATCATCGCCATAAATTCCTGAACCAATAGTTTACATTTACTTACCTTTTCTGAAAGGAATGTTAGAACAAAATTTTCGTTAACTCCCTTTAGGTTCTTTCGTTTTATTTACACAATGTCTTGCTTGAGCTATCATATAGCAAACCGGTATTCTTGGGATCAAGGATTTCAATTCATTCCGAGTATCCATTAGAACATCTTCAAGAGAAAATATTTCCTCCCTTTTCCGTATACACCCCAATCTGCTCTTATAATATTTGTCATCAGCTTATTTTTATTTTTAATGTTTTAGTTTATGTCCTCCAACGTTAAGTCAATTTCGGATGATGAATGAAATCGGCGAAATAATGCTCAAATGAGTATAGAGATTGGAGTTACCCGACATTCATCTTTCAGGATAAGGGAACATTCTGGAAGAAAAACTTCCCCCCCAAAAACTAACCCTGACGAGATTCGAACTTGGAACCTCTGAAAGAGAGACAGGCATGCTACCACCTACGCTACAGAGGCGAACATCATTTTATTGTAACTATTATATCCAAGAAAACCAACATTATTGTCTCCATGTTTCCATCTACATATTTAATAAAATAATTACTCTGGAATTCGTTTCAGTAGTGCATGAAGTATTCTGTGCCAAATATATTAAAATATATTTAAAATTTCCTGAAAATCACAGCGCTAAAATTTACACTAGTATTAAAATATCATTTTAATCTTTTATAACGAATAAATAGATCTATTGAATGAGCTCATAACTATCCTTCTGCAGAACATAATATAATGAATTAACTTGAATTACTAAATAATTAACATCTTCTAATATGTCAGAATATTGCTTTTGATTACGCTACCAATGTTTAAAGTGCGTGCGTGTGTGTGTGTATAGGTATATCTTAAATTTTCTGGAAATAGTCTCAGAAGTTCTCTTTATTTTGAAGAACGTTTGCACAACTGTTAGGTAAACTGGTATAAGAGATAGACCAGTGGTGCTCAACCCTAGACAATGCGCTCACTTTACCTAAATATTTTATTTCCCCCTCGCCAGTGAACCAGGCAATGATAGGCCTATTACTCAAATGTGGATGAATCTGTAGGTACACATTTCATTTCTTGTACATAAGAACGACACCGTAGTGCCATCACTGAAGCTCAGTAACCTCACATAAGTAGGTCATTCTGTCGCAGCAGGTGAAGTAGGCGATTTAATCATGTCCTTTCTTGCTCGAGTGGAGCATCATTGAGATAGAATCTTATTAAGAGAATTATGTAGAGCTCGTTAAAGCATGCAATTTATGTCAAATGTTTTTTGAAGTTAAATATTTTCAAGATATTCCTTCCTATTGGTGTGAATTTGCAATGTTATGTTTAGTACAGAAGAAATATTGATTCTAAAGTATAGAAAATATATATGTTTCATAAAAAGTTTCTGTCATTAACCATTTCTGTGATATTCGTTGTTAGTTTGAATTTTCTAATATTCTTTTATAGTTTTGTAAGTATTAAGTATCTTTTTATGAGTAGGGATAGGAAGTTGAGTACCTATAAATTGTCCAATAAGGACCTTTAAAAGACCTAAAATATCTCAAAAAGGGCCTAAAGATTGGAAAAAATGACGTTAAAAAGTGATACGTAGAAATCAAATAATTCATATTAAATCAGAATTTAATTAATAATTTAGAAAATACAACATTCAAGTAATATACAGCACACTGAGCGAGAAAAACTACATGAAAGAAGTGCATCTTCTGATTCAGCAATCAGCAATGGACATTCTGCTGAAAGCCATTGAAAGCTTACCTCATAACATCACAACAGTCATCTATAAATGCTTAGGTGTAAAGGATCGTCTGTTTTCTGACAGCACGTTGTGAAAAATTTAAACATTCTCTCCACTTTAACGGATGTCATTGGTACATATTTGAAACGTGTGAAATCTTATGTAGGAAAGTAATCGGATATTTAGAGAGCTTTACCAGGTTTTCTGCTGCTTCTAATGACTGCTGTAGCCAGTCTTAGGTTTGTATGCATTAGTTAAACAATTAGAATTGAGGCTAGATTCTGTTGAACAGAATAAAGATAGTTTAAATGAATTAAAGTTGCAAATAAAACCATTAAACAAAACAAAAAGGACGTTTAAATAAAAATAGCTAAAAAGGCAAAAAATAAAGGGTAAAATCAAATCCTCTACTTTCTGGCCTATAATGTTGCGCCCCATCTTCAGACACTACAGGGAAAAAACGATTTTTCCTCAATTTCCTAGCACTACTGATAGAGGTTATGCAATGAACAGGTATGCAGTATCGGAGCTTGTATTTCAACATTTTCTGTAGCCGCAGCTCCTAGCTCTTGTGTGCCCACAACAATTCTTTCTGTAAACATATATTAGCATATTTACTTTCCAGTGTTGTGGTTGAGTGCAGTAGCATAGAATGTGAATGCAACGCCTCATGCAACGAAGGTCTGTCTGGAGCCATTCAAGGCATTCCTGGTTTGCTTGCGTCAACGTCGCCAAGCAGACCCTCCGAGAAGACCTATGGGCTGGTAGCCAAAGATGTCATTTGCACGTCATTGCTGCAAACAACAATAAATACTCGAGTTGACCCGCTATGCATTGTAAAGAAACCGCAGCCCGCAGATAACTTCATGTTGTCACAATAACTTTTCCATGACTAGCGAGATTAATACAGGGTGATTCACCCAAACGAAGTTGTATTTTAACAATAATAGTTATTTATTATATAAATATACAATTTTGTATTCTAAAAGTACTTACTTCACTTTTGTTATTTTCCTAATAAGCAAAGGAATGTAGTTATTTCAAACAAAACATCGATATTGAGATTTCATGGTAGATAAAAATTTGTTGAGATTTCCTGAATAAAAAATGTATTTTTGGAAAAAAGTCTCCCTCTCTCTGGAAAAGAAAACGAAAAGCGAAAAGTAGGTTAAATACCAATCTTATGTTAAATATCAAGGATACCAAACTAAGATATCCAAGAAGAACTCCCTAAGGCAAACTTACCTTTATATGAATACATTTTCGAAATGTTTTATTTCTTCAACATAGTCCTAGTATTTTGACCAAAATACGGTGCGTTTAAAATGTTTGCATGACAAATAAAATGTGTAGGTATCTTGAATAGAATTTTTCAAATGTGTCATCTGAAGTTCTCTTCATTCTGAGTTATTTTGTTTTGCAATTTCTCTTGGATAACTGATAAAGTGTAGGAAATAGAAAAGCCTTACTACACAAAATATGGATCTCTTTAAAGTATACAATATTATTTTGTTTTAGAATAGCTATAGTTTTTCAAACAGGAAATCAGTCATTTTTATATCCTGATCATGCAAAGAGAATGGATTTTCAGAGCCATCGCTTAGAGACCATCTCTTAAAATATTTGATTATTATTTAAGGCCTACTATATTTTCCTATTCACATTGCAACTAAAAGGTTAAAATATTGCACCATTGGTACAAAATTTGTATCGATTAATGTGCAGTAGATGGAAAAATAAATGTTTTTATAAATATGAGGGCTGTTCAATAAAGAATGATCATAATTTTTACGGTCATAATTTTTCGCACTAAAATACCATCTTATTATATCCTGTTAGCTTAATGTGAAACAAACATGCTGTAGAGGTTTCACTGTTGATACTCCTGGTCACCTACCAATGAGATGGAGGTAACACGCGAGGAACAATATACGGCTTTGAAATTCTGCTTTCGTCTCAACAAATCTTCAGTTGAAGCCTATGCAATGTTACAGAAGGCCTATGGAGAGTCTGTTCTTCCCTACAGCACAGTTTAAAGAGGGGAGACAATCAATTTCAAAGGAAGGTGGACCCGGGGCTCCAGTTACTGCTCTTACGGAAGAAAACATCAACACTGCTGCTGCCATTGTGAGAGAGGATCGACGAATTACCTTAAGATCACTTTCTGAAATACTGAACATTACATTGGGTGTCCCCCACAGTTTTTTTATGTAAGTTATGTCCTCCAACGTTAAGTCATATTGGACAATGGATGAAATGGGTGAAATGATGCGCAAATGATTCCGGGCTTCATGGAGCTTAGAGTTACCCGACATTCATCCTTAAGGATAAGGGAAAACCCCGGAAAAATCTTATACAGGTAACTCACCCTAACCGAGATTCGAACTCGGGACTTCTTGAACGTGAGGCAGACATGCTACCACCACGCTACCAAGGCGGGCCACCCACACTTGGTGACAGAAGCATTACACAAGAGACGTATTTGTGCGCGATGGATTCCAAGACTATTGATTCCCGAACAAAAGGGCATTCGCATGAAGGTCTACATGCAGTTAAAGTTGCTGTTAGAGGAACACCTGGAGTTTCTTTCAAACATAATCACTGCTGATGAAACTTGGCTACATCATTTTGATCCTGAGAGCAAACAGCGAAGCTCAGTGTGGAAATCTCCTACATCATCAACTTCCAAAAAAGCAAAAGTGGTTGCTTCTGCTGGGAAAGTTATGGTCATCTCATTCTTTGATATTCATGGAATGGTTTATCAGCATGTTTTACCTGCACACACATCAGTAACTGGAGAATACTACAGGGATGTCCTGAAAACATTGCAAGTCCATATTAGGCGCAGAAGACCACATTTCCATGAAGCAGGCTGGATGCTGCACTACGATAATGTGCGGCCGCATATTGCCAATGTTGTTGCTGATTATCTTGCAAAAATCAACATGAAGTGCATCCCTCACCCTCCATATAGTCCGGATTTAGCCCCATGTGACTTTATTCTATTCCCTAACTTGAAGAAACGCCTTCGTGGAAGATATTATCAATGATCAGAAGCAGTGGTGAAGGCTGCGGAGGCGATTTTGAAGGATCTCTCAAAAATGGTTTCAGCATGTCTTTGAAGACTGGCAGAAACGCTGGGAAAAGTGCACCGCATTCAGGGGAGACTATTTTGGGAAGGACCATCAAAATTATGAGTATGAGTAAAGGTACGTTGTCAAAAAATTTGTGATCGTTGTTTATTGAAGAGCCGTCGTAGTATGTAAAAGGGTGAGTAAGAACGTTATGCGAGTGCTCACATAACATTTTTCGGATTCAGGGAACCTATAACGAGCATTTCGAGTGAAATATATGTATCCGTTTTCAGGGTGGAATGAAATACATGGATACATTTAACCTTAGACAAAAAGAATGAGTAGCTACCGGAAAACATCGGAAGTATTCGATGACGCTACGTTCACACTATACCGTTTGATACAACTCTGGCTTAATTTCAAAACTATGCGATAGATAGGACGATACTTGCGGCTTAGCCGTATGCATGGTAGCCATGCGGTAAAACGCGTGTCTCGTAAGTGGACCAACATGAGTTTGAATTCTTGATGTGGATGTTGCTTTTTATTATTGTTACTTTAATGGCAATGCCTTAAGTTTATCTTGCGGAAGATAAATAATATGTTTAACACGCTCGTATATAAACGCAAATGACATATTCTTGTTGTTTTCAAAATGAATGCAATGTTATTCGAAAATTGCCTTAATATTGGTTGTGTAAACACTCAGACTAAGTAATTTGTTATGAATGGTGCTGGCATATAATGCGAAGTATCATATCATGAAAATTTCACTAAACATTTGGTCTCATCAATGACTCACAGATTGAATGCAATAATACCTTGCGTTCCCTGAGCGACCGCACCGCTTCGCGGCGGCCTTGGGCTGGGTGACGAGTGGCGCGCCTGCCGTGTCAGTCGAGTTGGATCTGTGGTGAGGGAAAGAGTTCTGTGTGCGTGTTCGGAGTGACATTTAGTTGTCTCTTGGTGATAATTTTCCCATTACTAATTGCTTATTACACTTTAGAACAACGTATTTTTCTGCATGACACGTATATGAAATACTGTTCTGCAAGAAGGTGTCGAAAAATTTCAATTTCGTTACGTAGTTGTTCGAATTCCTAGCAGGTCAATTTTCATGAACTTGTCAATAAAGTCAAGCGTACAGGAGCGTTTGTGAACAGGAAATGCTAAAATACGTCGTGTGCTGTCAGAAGAGAAGCTTGATGAAGTAGGGACCTGGTTAAAGCACCTCACCGTAAAACTCACTGAGACATGTAGCACAACAGGTTGGCAATTCCAAGATGTCAGCGTTTAGGACAACAAAACTTCTGGAACTTAGGTCATACAAGGTAACTGTGGTTCATGCTTTACAATCACAAGAACGTGTACTTAGCGTTAATTAATACAATTGGTTTTTGCAGCCCGTTTATGATGGTAAAGTGGACCCACTCTTAACGTTTTTCATTGTCGAAGCGTGGTTTTATCTTCAAGGTCAGGTTTCTACCCAAAACAATAGATACTGGGTTACGGAAAATCCCCATATTATGAAACCTTACCACGCTGCAAAGGTTGGGGTTTGGTGTGCAGTAAGTGCGCGTAGAATTATCCGTTCCATATTTTTCGACACAAAAATTCACACGTTTGTGTAAATTCCATTTTCAATATTTTTTTCCGCAAGTACCAAGAGATGAAGGATTGTGTGGGTGGTTTCAGCATGACTCAGCTACAGCGCACACTGATGCGAATTCTATACATCAGTTGAGCAGTGTGTATGGTGACAGAATAATTAGTCGAGGATTGTGGCCTTCTCGTTCCCCTGGCCAAGAGGCGGTTCTTCCTTGATGGGTTTGAATCGTCGAGTCACCTACTTGTTTTTAATAACTTACGTGGTTATGTTTTATGTTATAGCATTTAATTTTCTTTTATAAAAGTTTCTCCAAATTATATTTAGTAATGGAGCCGCTCTCTTGACGCTCGCGTGTCGATAATGCACTTCCCGACTAGTGATTCATTATTAAAAGGCCAAGGTGACTAACACTTGCGGTGGGCGAGGAGAGGTTGGAGGGGAAGAATGCATTGCTGGTTACCATGGCTACGGATTTGATTCATAGAAGCCGTATATGCCGCACCAACTCGTGTTGCCAACACAATACAGGAGCTTCTTCTTACTTTTTCATTTGAAAAGAAATTTATTGGTAGAAGTGGTAATCCGCTTGAAGCGAGCCCCGCGTGTCATGTGCTACTGTTTATTATGAGTTTGCACCCTGTGTAAAAACGTAATTATTTGTGATCAGTGATAAATGTGATAAATGTCGGTAGGGCAACACCAGCGCTATGTTTAGAAAAACTTTGTGGCGGAGCATCTTGAAAATACAACTGGAAATTTAGCACTCGTTGGTATGAGGAACATTGTAAAATACAATGAGAACGTTAAGCTTAACAGACTTTTGATGAAATATCTCATTAGGGAAGTAGACAACAAATGAGATTTCGTGGACATAATGAAAGCGAGGACTCTTTAAATAAATGTAATTTTAAGGAACTTTTGGATTCATATACAGAGGGAAGCCCCATCGAAATTCAAAGCAACTATTCAAGTATAAAATCCGTTTTTGCGATACTGATTTTGCGAAATTAGGTTAGCCAATTTTTCGAGTCACCTAATCAATTCGCCCAGAGCCGCGCCTGCCCTGATTTCAGTGACTTTTATTTATGGGGACTGTTAAAGAATAAAGTGTATGCATCCAACTCGCACACGTTACAAGAATTGAAGGACAACATCTCGAGAGAATTACAATCAGTCAAGATGAACTTCTTCGAGTAAACCAGAACTGTTTTCGGAGATATAGGGAATGTATTCGCGTTGGAGGTCATCATTTTCAACATATTGTGATTTCAGGTAAGCCTAATGTAAGTTAGTACAGTAGTTAGATTCCATACACGTTACCTACCGGTCGTTTAGGCGTAACTGGAGAGAGCGCGCCAGCCCTCACCCATTACGGTGCCCCGCTGGGCGGTCCGGTCGCTCATGAAACGCACTGTCGTCTTCTTCTAGTTTATCTGATGTCTCACGCAGTTTTCCCAGTCTTGTTGTTTTCTTTGTCAATTTCTTCGTGAATAAGTCGTTCAACGTCAGTCAGTTTAAAAATATTATTTCTGTTTGCAACTTAATTTGAGCCCACATTAACTCTTATTGGACTGTTCTAGCAGTAGTAAGGGGGGGGGGAGGTGGATCGTGTCTCATTGATCCAGCTAATACACTTTTTCATGGAGGAGTAACTGAATAATGCTTCTTTGAACTCTCTAGAGTAAATAGAGATTACGAAGCATTCATAAACAAAGATATAATGTGACCAGACACGTTCTGCCAGACCAGCAAGAGGTGTATCGTTTCCTCTCATTGAATTTAACAAACACCTTGGTTTATTCAAACTAAAAATTTCTTTTACCACGTCATGTCAAATGTTTACGTTTCAGTACTGAGTAATTTCAAATATACGTTCACGCATACATGCCAACCAATAATATTCATTACAGTGTTTATGTTGCAATGCATTGTTATAATATAATGGTATCTGCTTTATTTATTTGTATTAGGAAAACTATTTTAGCTTAAAATATGGGTTTTTACGATTATATTAATTACATCACTCTCTACTTCCTCATGGATCAGTTTTTGCAAAATTTGAATTTTTGTCTTAGCCCAAATAGTATTTATTAAAGATTGTTTAGTTTGCTGCTCGTCACACCAATACGACAACATCGCAGGATTCTGATTGGTTACTCACCAAGTAGAGCTCAAGGACAAACACTTTCCCATTTGAAACACACAATAGTAACTGAGACTTAACTATGTGAGGAATCAATAGAACGAAGCAAAGAGTTGCGTTCCTTGACACCATTGTAAACCGGTCGTAAAAACGATATGGATTTAGAAAAATATACACTTTCAGAGTCTGCTCATTTTTCTTTGGTCAAGGGGTGTATGTGATAAAAAAAGTAAAAATACGAGAAAAATAGAAAATTCTCCATTAAACAGTCGGCGGTGAAAATATGAAGTACGCGTTGGGTCTTAAGCGAGTTTGAAGAATGCCAGTTTCTTCAGCAAACACCGAGCAGGTCATGGTTTGAAAGAGAACCTGTCTACCATTGGATATGCTTTGTGAATGATGTGCAGGAAGTTGACACACGCTAGGTTTGAATTCCAGCATAGGGAAGGTTTAGTTTACACGAAAACAATAATTAAACACCGGACACATCCCATTTTCATGCAGATGTAGTGCGAACCGTAAATAATCCACGAAGAAGAATTTCATTTGTGTTGTGTGTGAAGAGCATGTGACATTGAATGACAAGCGTGGTTAGTTGGAATGATGTCATGTTTGTTGCGTGCTGTGACTGTGTAGTGCAGTTGTTGCTCATTATATTATGTACACTTCATTTACCTTTTCTGTTTATATGGCTTGAGCTGTCTGCTGCCTCACCAAGATACCTGTGAGTATTCGAGACGAGCATGGTATCTAAATATATGTTCTTTTATTTGTCAAATGCTTCTTATTCTGCGAACACTACAAGAAATATGTGTTTATTTATTCAGTTTATAGTAATATTATAAAACATACTCTGTGTTTATAGAGGTAATGCCAGAATGTACAAAGTGAAATGCTCCGCGTTATTATGTGAAATTCAAGGGTCCAGATTCGATTTCCATTGGGCCGGCCACCCTGACCATTTCTACCACGAATTTCCTGTCCAGGACTCATGTTGCAATCGAATCGGGATATTGAGAAACCCCACATGTCCAAAAAAAAAAAAAAAAAAAAAAAAAAAATTCAGGAGATACAAAAAGCATTCCAGTTCTCAAAATTATGCTTAAAGTCAGCTTTTGTCCTCATTTTTCGTTGAAATGAATGTAGAGGGGAGCATGCTACTGCTCTGTAGACAATCTTGATCCATTTTCTTGAAATTATATAAACATTTATTTAGTGAACATATGGGTTTTCTCAATATTTGGTAATAAATATGTATCAATTATTACTTAACCCACACTATATAGCTGACAAGTACAAAAATGAAACAAATTGTGCCAAAAAGAACTCTTTGGCATTATATTCTACACAAGATTTATTCGTTGACACATGTTGGCCAGTTGTATATGTCGTCGTAGAAGCTCTGAATGGTTTCCTTTTGTTATGAATGGCACAAATCGTCTTTGGTCTTGCATTTTCTTTTCTTTTATAGACACATTATCTTGATATGCCTGACTCATGGGATTTAGTGGAATTACAAATGGTTCAGCCAGTTGGAATGTGTGCTCTTCCTCACATTCTGCACTAACACCACCACTGTCTTTTTTGTCAACAGTAACAATCGATTAAATCAAAGAGTAGAAGGCCGACTATTATTATCTCTGATTCAAACAGTGCTGTTAAATTAAAATTCTGAGAAATCCCATATCTTTTGTACATGTGGGGGTTTCTCTTCATTTTCGCTGACACAATGGCTGCATAAAAGCAAGAAAATGTCAGAACATCATGGATTTCTCTAGATTATGATCGGCCTATATTTTTAAAGTACAATGTCCTAAATATCTCAATTTTGTAAAAAGATGGACATGTGGGGTTTCTGAATATTCACATTCAATTACAAGGGGCCCATTACGGCATACGTGAGGTGCTGTGCTCCAGTTACTGGAAGGCTTTCGCCCCTTCTAACCACTTCTAAGTTTACGTAATTGCAAATACTATTGGAGAATTCGTTCACCATAGAAAAGAAATTGCTGTTTATGCACACACACTGTATGAATCCCATTTATTTTGACTTCTAAATGACCAAAAGTATTAAAAATAAAGATAACAATATTTGAGCAAGGCCAGTCACCGTTATCTGGTCCTACAATCTTGAAATACTAAGGTGAAACATACGAAAGAAAATGATTGTGATAGGAGATTGGTAGTAAAAGAGGGACAACCTCCAGCATTCATCTATCGCAAGAGAAAATAGAGAGAACGGCTGACGGGAATTGAACACAGATCTCTTGAGCGTGAGCCTCGGGTGATGAAAAATCACTTAAATATTCAACTTAGTATTTGAATTCAGTATCTTCTGGGAGAGCGACAGCAAGTTTTCCATGAAAAATTACATTCGAAACAACTAATTAATTTGAAATTTCTTTGAAACTTTTGATTTTCTGAAACAAGGCTCTAACAATTTGACTAAAGTAGAACATGTTTATAATATTTTCATGACGAAAGGTTAGCCCCTCAAGTACCCTTCATTTTGAACGACTATTTGGCATAACTGTAAACCATAAGAAATAAAATACATTTGATATGCATGTCTCGTAAAGTACTATTCCCCATAACCCATGGCATAATATCCCAAAGTGGGCCTGAGCCTACCAACCCGACTTACGCTCACATACGCAAAGCAATCGTATCCAACCGATACGGTGGGGAGATGTAGTCAGCATCTCGACACTCCCAAGCGGATAGATCAGGGTTCGCTACCTATCGTAGCTCCTCAATTTCCTCACGATGCAGAATGGGCACCAGTCCTGTGTCTGGAAATATTTTTACTCCTTTTTCTTAAATTTGAAGTGCTTTTTTCGCCATTGTTAATTCAAAGAGAAAGTAATTTCAATGCTCTCTCACACTAACCAGTTCCATAGAGATTCACTGTCGCTTAAGCTCATTGCGCCTACATAGAAATACGTAATGAAACCATTTTTACACATGTTTATCACCATTAATACGAGGTAAGAATAGCTTTGTGAGAACAGTTTGATAAAGAATAGGTAGAGAAAATATGGGAATATAACCCAATAAGTTTTCTATTGTGACCCCTAACCTTTTGATAAGTGCATTTTACTTTAGAGTTCTTGATGTTGCTTAGCCAGGACAAACAGCATGAACAAATTATGGCATTATTGGTACTTTGTGCTTGTAATAACAGGATGAACTATTTGAACTCGGTACGTAACTCACCACAACATGGATGCTAACAACAGATGATAAATGTGACTTTAATGCAACTAAGCATAAAAAACCACGCAAACTCATTTTGTCACTTCTCTAACATAAACTGTCCAGTGAATTACGACAACATACGCCACAAAAGAATGCACACTTCATAACTCGAAATTATTTGCATCTCTAAGAAGAATTTTTCATAGATTGAAAAATGCAACTGCGTTCTTCCATTGCGGATGCCACTTAGGAATTTGCAGCTGCTGTTTTTTTAAAGAGAATATAGTGACCATACTTGTTACCTCTACTAATCTTGAAATAATGATGACAACGTATAAATACGATTTGTAACTGTTTAAGAATAAGACTCGAAACGGGTATGTCATAAAGAACAAAATAACTACAAAGTTGTTAACAGAAATTTATCTTGGCTGTAACATATGAAGTGTGTGTGTGTGTGTGTGTGTGTGTGTGTGTGTGTGTGTGTGTGTGTGTGTGTGTGTGTGTGTGTGTGTGTGTGTGTGAGTGAGCCCATAGTAATTTCAAAAACCACTCAACCGATTTTAATAACCGTCTCACCATTGAAAGAAACAGATTCTTTCTGACAGAATAGACTATAAAAATCTAATTTCAGTTCATAAAGTATTAAAAGACGGAGTAAAAGGTTTTTGAAACGCTTCCTCCAAAATGTAGAAAATAACTGCTCCGTTTTACAGAGAATGAGTGTAAACAAAGATAAAGGTAAGCTACGTTTTATTTTAAATAGTTGGCTATGCTATAGCAAGAAAATGGAAGATAGCTTAAAAAGCGACGATCGTTTCTGGTGTGAATATGTTGTGTTTATTTATTTGCCATTTATACAGTATGTAGAAGTATATGTAATTCAAATAACCTATATTCTAATTCTATAGATATGTGTACTGAAGTTTCTGGACGTTTGCCTCGGTGGCGTAGATGGTAGCGTGTCTGTCCCATGTTCAAGAAGCCTCGAGTTCGAATCTTGGTCAGAGTGGGTTATCTGGAAAAGGATTTTTATGAGGCTTTCCCTTATTCGGCAATATGAATGTCTGATAACTCTAAGCTCCACGGACCCTGGACTCATTTGAGCATCATTGCTCCCATTTCATTCATCGTCCGATATAACTTAACGTTGGAGTACGTGGGTAAAGAAGCAACCGTTTTAATAACCCTTTCGTATGAAAGTCCTGCTTTACTTCATTTGTTATTATGTTGTAAAGACATGCTAAAACAAATGGAGAAAAGGGAAACTTAGAAATCATTTAGAAGTTCCGCAATCGCAACTGATAAGATGATTTTTCTCGGTGGTCGCAGATTGTGTATATTTTCCAGAAAAGGTTAATGTTGTGCACAATCTTCATATTCAACAGCTTCATATCAGTTGATCCGTTAAGGATCTTTGTATTATTCAAACGCCATGTAACTCTTATATTAGTACACAGCTATAGGAGCCAATGAATGTGTAGTGTTCAACGCCCGCTTTTACTACATGCGACACCGCAGGCGGTGACACTGATGATACATGAGATGAAGATGGAGTACCGGTGGAATGAGATGACGGGGAAAACTGGAGATCCCAGAGAAAACCCACCCCAGCGCGTGTTGTCCACCACAAATCTCACATGCGGTCCCCGGGGATCGAACCCTGGCCGCCTTGGTGATCGTCAAGCGGTCCAACCGCTCGGACACGGCGCAGAAAACTACGGCAGCGCCGGCCTCGGTAGCGGAGGCAGTAGCAAGTCTGCCTCACGCTTAAGAGTCCCGAGGTCGAATCTCGTTCAGGGTGAGTTATTAGTATAAGATTTGTTTTACGCAGTTTACCCTTACCCTGAAAGAGGAATGTTGGGTAAATCTAAGTTCTATAGACCTTTCATTTGAACATCATTTCCCCATTTCATTCCTCGTCCGATATGACAACGTTGAAGGACTTAAATAAAAAAAAAATACTATGGGAGCAAGGAGAAGGTGCATAGATTTTTCAGACTGGCTCTACCCTTTCATAGTGCGTCCTACAACCGGTTAGCCCGCCTCGGTAGCGTATATGGTAGCGTGTCTTCCTCACGTTCAAGAGGTCCCGAGTTCGAATCTCGGTCAGGGTGAGTTACCTGGATAAGGTTTTTTCCGAGGTTTTCCCTTATCCTGATAAACAAATGTCGGGTAACTCTAAGCTTCATGGACCCCGGACTCATTTGAGCACCATTTCTCCCATTTCATTCATCGTCTGGTATGACTTAACGTCGGAGGACGTAAATTGCAAAATAAACAAATAAATACAACCGGTTAGTGTGAAAGAACAATTAATTTCCATTAATTGTACCTAATACCGGTCCGAACTATAAAGCCCGGGCCTTAACTTACAGCATAGTAAGTCGCATTAAGGTAGTTTTCTCATGTGTTAATGAGAACTCCTAAGTGGTTTACCGGGAAAAATACGAGTCAGTTGGAGAATTTAATGTCATATCGGCACGTTGGTTAGAGCGGCTGGACGGAGACCAGAAGATCCGTGGTTCAAATCCCGGCTAGAGCACTGGATTTTTCAGTCTGGCTCTACCCTTTCATAGTGCGTGCTACACACGGCTAGTGTGAAAGAACAATTAATTTCCATGCATTTAAACTTTATCTTTGTATTGTTACCGAGGGCATTGTTGTGCTGCTGCCGCAAGCTGCAGCCGGGCTCGTGGGCAGGAGAGCTAGACGCTTGCCAAGAGAAAGAAAGAGACATAGAGAAGCTCTGGAAATTTCTGTCTTTCTCTTGCCGCCGCGAATGTTATCGAAAGCTCTGCGACTTTTTAGAAACAATGGCTGGGGTTATGAAAACCCGCAAGGTGTTAGAGCGGCAGTTGTGTGATGGTCATTGTGACAGTCAACTTTTGAAGTGTACCGCAGTTATTTCTTTCTTTTGTTTACGTACGGCGGAGCACCGAGTCGACCTTGAAGACAGCTGACTGTCAATTTCAAGTCTTTTTACTGCAATAAAGAGTGTTTTAAATTTCTACAAACCAGACTTTTGATTCTACGTAAACCTCGCAGTCACAGTGTTATCTAAAGCTTCACTGGATCATTTGCATTTATACAGACTTGCATCTAATTTCACATTGCAATGCCTTAAAATAGTTTTGCCACGATTTTACAGAAATTTATGACAAGCTACAAACGTTGTTTTGAAAATATTTCCTCATATAATATGGATACTGAGTTCAACTAGGGTTATTTTGTTTTTGCACGCCTTGTTTCCAAGAAAACGCCTGAGGTCCAGTGAAGGCGGGTAAGGAACAATAAATGCTAATTGTTGAGCAGAAAATTAGAATGGCGGCACCATATTTTATAGCTGTTTATTGCTTAAACTGCATGCCTAAAGTGGCCCAGTCATAAATCTGAAGTGTGAAGTACAGTCTTGCAAATAACTGCTGCCTGAGATATGTATCACGTCTAAAACAGGTTTGTTCGCAACAAACTGAGATGTTTTTCGGCTGAGAAGCTAAAGTTCGTCGATAATTAGTATTATTATCTAGCTAGAAATGCACACCATTTGGAATGACTTATAAACCAATATCACGAAGCATCTGCTGTTGAAAATGTGATCACTCTATAATAAAAGCAATTAATCAAAGCCAGAGGTGCAATTAGAATGGGATTTTCATGTTCATTTATCATACAGGATGTCCCACTGAAGTGCTACGAGTTAAAGGGGACAGTCTAGTAGTTACTAAACATTTGCCGTTAATGAACCAAATTTAATGTAACTGAAAGCCAACATACATGACAATGAATACAAATTTGAGTCCGCAATGCAAAGTAGTTATGGTTTTATAAATTAGTTTAATTTTTAGTTCTATGTAGGGTGAAATTTTATCATTAACTATTAAATTTCAATTCTTCACTACGGACATACGGTAGCTATGTCACTGATATATACGAGGTACGTCCAGAAAGTAAGTTCTGTTTGGTAATAAAATTAAATTGTGTACAGATTTAGAACAATTATTTATTGCACAAAACTCTACAACTCTTAAACTACCTTTCCACATAACTGCCGAAATTTTGCAGACATTTGTCATAGCGAGGCACAAGTTTTCGTATACCTTCTTCATAGAAGTTTGCCGCCTGTGTCTTCAGCCAGTTGGAAACATTTTCTTTCAACTCTTCGTCATTGTTGAAGTGTTGACCGCCAAGAAAAGATTTGAGATGCAAAAACAAATGAAAGTCGCTAGGAGCGAAGTCAGGGCTGTACGGGGAGTGGTCAAACACGTCCCAGCCAAATCCCTGTAGTATGTTTTTCGTCACATTTGCAGTGTGTGGTCGTGCGTTGTCATGAAGAAACACAACACCGGAACTGATATCACAGCGCTGTAGCGGAGATAAATTGAAACAGAACTTACTTTCTGGACGCCCCTTGTATATATATATATATATATATATATATATATATATATATATATATATATATAGATATATCACTCGAACTATTTATTAAAATTACTATTTACAATTTTACAAGCAAATAATAAGAAATTGGGGACGAGAAGCATATGTAGATTACTCCAATAGGCAAGAGAGAGAAGGGTTAGCTTGGATGAGAACAGGAACAATATTTCTAAGAGGGGTAAGAGGTAGGGAAAAGGGAATTTGTGAATCGTGTGGGGGAAAAGAAAGCATAGAACACTACGTAACAGAATGCGAGGAGGTTGCAATGTGGAGAAAAAAGGTTGGGGGGAAAAATGGGAGAAAGTAGAGAAGAGGGTAGTAGCTATAAAAATGTTAACGAGCAGGGAGGAAAAGAAGGTAAGAAGTACTGGTGAGTTCTTGCAGAAAGTAAAAGAAAAATGGGCCAGAAATGTAAAGACTATAAGAAAGGAAGATGAGGGGGAAGAATGGGACTAATTAAGTAACAAGGAGGCATGGAGGTTAAGAGCTACCTGACAGAGCAGAAGACCAGGGTGTCATTTAAGACAAGATAACAACAAGGTTAAGACAAATAAATGTAGCATAAAGTTGTAAATTGTAAAATTTTGTAATATGCACACTAAAACCTAATCTATATGTAAATACAGGATGTTTCAAAACGACACCAAACGAATATATAGAAGTAGTTACTCAGCTTCTATATTGGATATATAGATAACTTTTACCGCAAAAAGAGCCGCATGTAAAAAGAAACGCTCCAGAATTAGTGTGGATTAGGCAGTTCCAGGAACAACGCCACGTGCCTCACGCTATCGAAGTCCGCAGGTAGGTGACACACCGTGTTGATTGCTGTAGCTGTTTCTAAGCATATCGACATTATCCACGATAACTTGCTACTATTAAGAATTTCTTTGGCTCATGAAACCGAAATAAAGTAGCTAGCTATTTTTAGTTGCCTGTTTATGGGTGTTTAACGTGTTCAGAAATTCCGTTATAGCAGTCAATGTCGACAAATAAGCTGCTGCACGTATGCAACTTAAATATTTTTTGGGGGAAGTTAATGTTAGTGAGATAGAGGATGGAAGCACTAAATGATGAAAAGAACAGAGAACAACATCAAAGAATTATATACTAAGTAAACCAAAACTAAATGCCTCATGCAATGAGACAAACATTTTATCTCACTGTTTTAATAATAGTAAATAAAGAATTTATAATTGAAAAGGAAGCTATTGATTTTACGGTAACTGGTTGAAAGCGCTGTACAATTGAGATCATAACGACTTTTTCCACAAGTAACTGCCCTTTGCCGCATTACCTGAAAGCGAGGCTAGGGTCACTGGTAAAGAGCAAGGAGCAGTGTTTTTGTTTTCGTGACCGGTGTGTCCCAATAACAACTTTTGAGATTCACACATCAGTGGTTTCTACGCTGCCTAATCACAAAATAATCTAATATTTAATGCTGCATAAAATTATAACTAGTCCGAAGTTCGGTGAGAATAAAACTTGCAGTGATAATGGACTATTAACTATTAGTGGGTCATTAGCTAAATATAGAAGTACATATGCAAACTTTTACGGAACACATGCACCTTCTTTTATTTTCGTCGAACAAAAACATTACAAAGTAAAAAGATATTTCACTCCTTGCCAAAGTCTTCAGAGGTACTTCACTTACCATATTTTAGTAAATAACGTTTATCATTTGTTATCAAGTATGACATTTTTATGTAGCATGATATACCTTTCGAAGATTAGACACAAAATTATTTTCTGAGCGCACTATAATACTATAAATATTTTACCACAGACAGTTGTCAAATATTGGTGAATCCTTGGATACCCTCTTTATAATTTATGTTTGTGAATTCGTGAATGTGAGCTGAAACGACATAAAATTAATTGAATTCCTTTGTGACTTTGTGAAGTTCACGGAAACCTTTTTACTATGCCAAGGAGAAGACGACCTGACTTAGGTCGTAGAAGTCACTGAAATGTGCGACGAGCTACGTCACATGCTGACCGCACTAATGAGCAACGAGAGGCAGGTAATGCTAATGGTCATGGTGGTATGCCAGAATTACGTTCTATAGTGTCTCTTTCTTCCGGGGGGAGTTGTTTCGTAAACATCAGTTGATACAGTTATAATCTATTATGGCGTAGTCAACTATCCCTCAGGGTATTCAAATTGATTAGAATATCCTGGACTCCCACTTCACAATTTAAAATTAAAAAGTAGTATCAGTTGTGATCATACTGTGTAACATTAACCAACCACGACTATGCAACGATACGAGACCAACTGTGAAAAAGCTAATGAATAACGTCATGGAAGCAACTGCCATCTAGGGAAAGTACAAAGGAGAGGATATCTTAACCCCGCGTACTCCTGTGGTTCTAACGGATTTATCTTTTGATTTTAATCGTCTACAATTTCCCGTACGTTTGGCCTTTGCAATGACCATAAATAAATCGCAAGGGCAGTCGTTGGAAGTTTGCGGAATCACCTTGGAATTTTGCTGTTTCTGTCATGGACAATTAGACGTCCATATATACGTACCACAAAAGAGACAAAAATATTGTTTATTAGAAAGATTTAAATTGATTTCTTAATTGTAACTATGTCGTATTTATGCTTCAACCCTAATTGCAGAATAAATAACTAACTGTCCGCCTCAGTAGCGTAGATGGTAGCGCGTCTGGCTCACGTTCAAGAGGTCCAGAGTTCTAATCTCGGTCAGGTTGAGTTATCTGCATAAGGTTTCTTCCGGGGTTTTACCTTGTCCTGAAAGACGAATGTCGGGTAGCTCTAAGCCCCATGGACCCTGGGCTCATTTGAGCAAAATGTCACCCATTTCATTCATCGTATGATATGACTAATCGTTGGAGGACGTAAATTACAAATATTTATATCGATAAGTTCAGCCAATTTTTATTGTCAGTATTAAGTTCGCTGGGTCAGCTAGTGTGTGTGTGTGTGTGTGTGTGTGTGTGTGTGTGTGTGTGTGTGTGTGTGTGTGTGTGTGTGTGTGTGTGTTTGTGCACGGAGACAGATTAGCGAGGTTATCTATCAGGGCAGTTCACACAAGTTGAATGATCCCCCTTTCTACCAGGGAGAATTACCAAGCTGTTCCCGAAGGGCGCCCGGCACCTCCGTGGGTCTTTCCATAGGGTAAGACCTAGGCTACTAGAAATCCCCCCCTCCATCTGGTCCGAGGGAATCAAGACGGGATGGAAGTGTATACGCCACTTACGCGCGCCAACCCCAAAGGGGAAGGCTATGGATTTCCTCGGTAGGGTCGCCTAGTGATCTAGATCACCTTCTATTAGCTATGCAGGCTAGTACGCGGGAATATATGGCTTCCTTCAACCACTTCCGAAGACGTACTTGATCTCCCACGAGTATCTGGAACCACTGCCCCCTCGAGTCCAACTCAGTCCGAACAAGGGGCTCGGCAGTTCGGCCCGAGGTTCCTCTAGTAACGTCAGAGGTACCACAAATGCTAAGGATCCGCTGCGCTCGCACCACGGCAGCTGAAGGGGACGGATCCCCTCTCTACTGCACGGAGACAAATGGACATCCCTCTAGAAGATATGTAAGCTGAAACTCCCAACTCTTTAGCGTAGGTGGTGTCGTGTCTGCCTCACGTTTAAGAGGTACCAAGTTCGAATCTCGGTCAGGGTGAGTTATCTGGTTAAAGTTTGGTTTCCTTTCCCAGGGTTTCCCCTTATCTTAAATGATGTATGCCGGGTAACCCTAAGATCTATGGGCCCTGGGGTTATTTGAGCATTATTTCATCCATCGCCCATTATGACTTCTCGTTGGAGGAAGTAAATAAAAACAAATGTAACCTAAAACCCTGGAAAATTTGAATCAACAAAAGAAGCTCTTTCGTAATCGCTTAAAGCTATAAAAAGTTGACAATAGAAATTTTGTATTTTAATGAGTCCTACATTTTTTTCTGATAGATATAACAAATTGAATTAAAATGAACACTTTTTCACAGGATATTCACAGCAAACTCAAGATACAGATTTTATTTCTCATACCAATGTGCCGAACATAGTACATTTAGTTGAAAATCTTTAGAGGCGCTTTTGAGAAAATAATGGAGCAATTTACAGGCTAGTTTGACGGGGTGGGGTGAATATCCGAAATCCTTTGTGTTAATATGAAGCTTGCTATATTTAAAATACCTTTGGTGTACAATCACGTACACATACCTGCAGGCCGAACTTCTCTAAAATGCATTTTTGTGGCAGAGGCTTATTTGAAATTATATGTAGAATTTTGGATGGAACGCCTGCTCTAGTACCTAATATTGACTTGCAAATGCACGTATCTCTAATAAAGATATTAGGAATATTACACGAAAGTTTAATACTCAATCAACGCCGAAGGTTAGAATGGACAAACTCTCTTACCTATTTGGGTGTAAAGCTAGAGAAGGGCCTAACTTTTGGGGGTCACATCCAGGTGTTAGCTCATCGGACATGCGGCACTTCGGCTTCGTTATACCCCATGATCCGGTCAGGGATGTAGACACCCCTTAAGTTGCGTCCTTTTCAGGCTTTGATTCTCCCAATAATGCTTTATGCGTGTGAGGCTGGAGCATGGCGCGCAGGAACCGATCTGCAATAACTCCAGCGTGTACAGATGACCTTAGGGCCATGTATTCTGTAGGCTGGTGCTTGAAGCCTTCATGAAGCCTCATCTCTCCACTATGTGGAAGATGTCATTAGGCGCCGGGCCACAAAATTCTACGCGAGTTTGCCTCAACATCAGAGCGCCCTGGTTAGGACTCTAGGGAATCTACCGAACATCAGAATGACGCTTCAAGCTCTACCAGCTTCCCCGCATGGCATGCTGGCACACCCGGTAACAATAAAATTGATATTACAGCTTCAACATTATACCTACTTGAAAAATTAGACTGGTAATTATTCTAAATTCAACTCTTCCTTAATTTTCTCACACCAGCGGTGCATTCAGGCGTTGCACCCGAGTTAGCAACCATTGAGGAGCTACGGCTACCTCCCTTCTTTTCATCTACCTAAAATAAACCCGCCATCCTACCGAACCACCACAACCTGTCATTAAGTGGTTAAGTCCGTCTAGGACAGGTACACGAATGACACACGACGTGCTGACCCTCAGTCAGCCACCAACCTTTGGCACGGCAGTTAATCAACGGTGCTGAAAAGGTACATGATCCCTGAAATGATAAAGATATCATGTTCTCTTCTGGAAAGCCTAAAAGTATTACAATTTTATATATCAAGAACTTAAGGCATGTTCATATAGAACACGCAGATTGTATCTAAAATGTTGTGAACCGTTCGTTGTGAAGGAATATTTTGGTGGGATTATGATGCGATGATCTTCGAGTTGATTATCTTGAAGCCCCAGATTGGGAAGCCATCTTGAAACGGGCTTCGCTGGGATGATGGTGTTTGTAAACATTCAACAACTTATAATGTTACGTTGTCATGGTTACACCATTACCTACTTTACATTCATTCTTTGTTTTATTATAAGTACTAATCTATTTGACTATTCTTAATAAGACATGAAGTATAAAATAACTCCTATAGTTGTGAACACACTCAAGATACTATTTTATAATTTATTACTAACTGTAGCTCAGTATGCCAAAGGCTGTATGTTAATTATTATGCTTTAAACAAAATGTTACACAATATTGCATATCATGACTGCAGGAACAAACAAAACAATTTGGATTACAGTAATGGCTTTTGGCGCACCTGCACATGTTGAATTAGAGCTTCCAACAAATGAATTGCGTACATTTCCACCCTGCAATTTTATGTTTGCATTGCGTTGTTGTGCTAACTTGCTAATTAATTGTGAATGCCCTCGGTCATTGGGCATGTTTTACTGAACGTGCAAATGACGTTTTGTGAGATGACACGTTATTGAGATTTAATTCCAGTGAAAGCCTCAGCTGCATTTTTATTATTTTGATCTTCAGATACTGATTAGTACTCGCAGTATCAAATAACTGCCATGGTCTATATGCTAGCACTTTGGAGTTCTAACAGCTATATGAAATAGATAAGTGAGGTAGACAGCAATATTGGATATAACCAAGCGTCATGGTGTCGAGGTTACGTGTGTACTCGGAAGATCTGAAGTTCGATCTCCAATGACCTTCCATCCGACACAGGATTTTTGTGGCTTCTCCGGATGATAGGTGAATTCAGGAGTGGTTTCCCTTCTGCGGCGATTGTAGGAGAAAAGGTGACCTTTCACGTGCTTGGCTGGGCGGTGTTGTCACACTTGGTGGTTCGAAACTGCTCGGTGTGGACTCGTCCTGTAAGTGGACGTCTTCGAGTACTGCCGCAGGTGGCTTGTGGCATCCTCAAATGGTTTAAACTAGAAAGGTTAAGGACTCCATCCATGCTTCCATATGTCGTCATTCGGGTTTCCCCCCCTCATCTTTCCCCCTCCAGCGATCACTCTAAAAGCATAAAGGAGCCGATACTGTCCTCGGTAGTCTAGGGATAATATTGTCAGGCTACAAGCGGAGGCTTCGCTGAGAACCCAACTTTGCCAGACCTGATACAGGACGTTGCTTGGCTAACGAGAGGTTTACACATAGCAATCGACAAGTATATAGTTTTCACAATAAGATTATTTAATAAAATGCAATACTCTATTTACAAATCAGTCATAGTGCTTACATCTTAAGTTTCTGGTTCATTCTTGCTCCACATGGCTGCACTGTTCACATTATGCACACACTGAATGAGAGAGATGTATCCGTCGCCAAACCGAACAACCCGAAGACTGGCTGGTCATAGCGGTCCAAACCATCCCCTCCCCCTCTAGGGAGCAATTGCCTACGTGACCCATACACTGCTACCCTCCCCTCCTGTCTTGAGAGGGTAGTCCTGTCGCGCAGACAAAAATGCTGGCTTAACTTAGTGGGTTACCTGCAGCTCTCGAGTCGTGATTCAAACCCACACATGACGACGTTTTCCTTCGGAAGGGAAGTAAAGCTGGTGGTCCGATATAAAATAAGCCTCGAACATGATGAAGAGGCCTATGAACAAAGCGATCTTTGCGGTATTTCACGTTCAATATGGAATGTGGTCCTGAGAACCACAGTAGTTAAATCCTAAAATAAATACTAAAAGCGCTTGATGGACTGACCTGGTTGTTGGGGCATCTCCGTCATTACCTTTACAGCTCTATGGTCGAGTGGCCAACGTTCTGTCCTTTCAACTCTGAGAAACCAGGTTTCAACCCGATTGAATTGGACCAGAATCATTCCGTTCTTCACAGGGTATGAATTGGTAATGAATGTGAAAATGTTTCATCATCTAACATAGCCCAAAGTAATCTAGTTAAGTGAATGGAAAAAAAAAAATGTTTCTCAAATAAAATGTGTGGTGTTTAACCCCGCTTTTACTACATACGGCACCGCAGGCGGTGACACTGATGATACATGAAATGAAGAGGGAGCACCGGTTGAATGAGATGACAGTGGAAACCGGCGATGCCGGAGAAAACCCGCCCCAGTGCAGTGTTTCCACCACAAATCTCACTCTGCGGTCGCATGAGATCGAACCCGGGCCGCCTTGGTGAGAGCCAAGCGGTCTAACCACTTATCCACGACGCGGCCTCAAATGAAATTCCCTAAAATATTCTATAAATCTTTATATCACTACAATTAAAATGCATCTTAACATTTTATTTTAATCATAACCCACAATAAATAAAATGTGCTGTAATTTATTATTCAGTTAAGCAACTTATGCGTATAAGTGCATCATGATTTGCAATATTACTTTTATTTGTGAAAAATCACCTAAATTATTATCAAATGAGAATTTAGCTTTTGTCTTTATTTACTTTTATATAATATTTTATTTATATCTTGCCTTATCGAGACAAATCGAAGTCTTTTGGATTTTTCTTAGAGTAAGCTGAAGTTAGCTTAGGATATAATGTTGAGTAACAGGAGGATTTGCATTTCCAGAATTTCATATGTGCGATAGTCACATAGCGATTATCCTTTGTACATGTTTAATACATTTAGTTGCTTTGATCATCTTTTATACTTAATTATATGTTTTACGACTAACTTCTCTGGCAGTCGCAAGAGATACTGTACTTCATTCAAATGCATTGCCCAATTCAGCTGTTCCTTGGGTTGGCAGCCTTGTACCTTTCACTTTATTTGAATCGTTATTCTTTTATCTGTGACCCGAAGGTGACGGCCGATAAGAGTTTGAATTGAATTAAACTTCAAGTGTCGGACATAATTCTGGATGCTGCCGAAAGAGTAACATTAGAATTTGCACCAAAAATTCTAGTAAAGTATAATGTAGCATATAACGGCTTCGTTGACTGATGCAGGGTACGCATTGTTAGCGGTTCAAAACATTAAAACTTGTACATTCTGGCCACACAAGGGTTTCTTCTTAATTTCGTTCTAGGCGGTGTTTCTGTTAATTGTATACAGGATGTTTCAAAACGACATAGAACGAGCTTACAGAAGTAGTTGCCCAGCTTCTATGTGACACATATAAATAGCTTTTACCGCCAATAGAGCCTCATAAAAGAAATGCTCCAGAATAATTGTGGATTAGGTAGTGACAGAAACGACACGCGCCTCACGCTGTCGGAGTTCGCAGGTATAGGTCACACGTCGTGTCGCGTGCTGTAGCTATTTGTAAACATACCGGCATACTCCGCAGTAACTTGCTACTATTAAGAATTTCTTTGGCTTATGAAACCGCAATAAAGAAGCTATTGCTTAATTATTGCTTATGAGTGTTTAACGCGTTCCAAAATTCTCTTATAGCAGTCCATGATAGCAAATAAGCTGGTGGATATATGCAACTAGTACCTTTTAGAGGGAAGTTAATGTTTGTGAGGCTGAGTATGGAAGCATTAAATGATAAACAGAACAGTAAACACCAAAGAATTGTAGATAAATTAACTGAAACTAAATGGCTTATACAGTGAGACGAGCATTTTATTTCAGCTGTTTGATAATACTAAATAAAGCATTTGTAACTGAAAGTAAGCTGTTGAAATTTACTGTAAGTGGTTGAAAGTATTGTACAATTAAGATCATAACAAAATTCTCTTAAGTTGAACAAATAAATATTATCATTGATGTAACTATTTTTACAATTCATATTTTTAATGAAACTAAATTAATCGTACGTTCGTTAAACTCCCTTCAGCTGTTCCATACATCAATACCATATCCATCATTTCGGCGTTCGTATAGCGCTCCATATTGCTTGGATTTGCTATCTAAGTACGTGCAAAATCCTCCCTGTTAGGTCGGAATGTGTAGTTTTAAACTGAAGAGCAACCTTGCAACTGTCCGAGTTATTAGTCGACTTTTGCACAAATAACTGCCCTTTGCCCCATTACCTGAAAGTTAGGCTAGAGTCACTGATAAAGAACAAGGAGTAATGTTTTTGTTTTCGTGGCCGGTGCGTCCCAATAACAACGTTTGAGGTTCGCACACCATTGGTTCCTGCGCTGCCTAATCACAAAATTATATATATGTAATTTACGTCCTCCAACGTTAAGTCATATCGGACGATGAATGGAATGGGTGAAATGGTGCTCAAATGAGCCCAGGGTCCATAGAGCTTAGAATTACCCGAGGTTCGTCTTTCAGGATAAGGGAAAACTCCGGAAAAACCTCATCCAGGTAACTCACCCTGACCGAGATTCGAACTCGCGACCTCTTCAGCGTGAGGCAGACATGCTACCACCACGCTAACATGGCGGACACATATACTATTTAATGCTGCATAAAATTATACCTAACAGAACTTCGAAGCTGCGACCTACAGGTAGACTGAAAAAAAAAAAGAAAAAGAAAAATGCAGTCGGTGTGCGCATGCGCGTGGAGAGCCTTCTCCGCTTCTCGCCATCCAAGCATCACCTGGTTCCCACCCCTCCCTTCCTTCATGCGACCGAGCGCAAACCACATGAAACGATTGTATTTTAACACTGTTTTGATTTTCAACGTTAACAG
>CM060953.1:37363588-37384683 GCA_030765055.1 Mantis religiosa
TAAGAGACGTTTATCCCTTCTAATTGGGATTGGGATTTCATTACGGAGGGGATTCGGTACGTAGGCTACTATGCTGGGCTACCCATGCTATGCCCCCAAGTGGAAGGATGAGACGAAGGAGACAGAGGACAACCGACCCAAGGAGCCACGACAGTACAGAGGGCAGGGTCACTACAGTTTACTTGGACAGAGACTTCCCCCGACAGGACAGGACAACGTACTCGCTTCCCCAAAGCGGGACGGCAACGAGCCCAGTAGCCGAGACATAATGGTCCCCGGCAGGCGATCCGAGCCCCAAAGGTCCCTGGCTGGCGGTCCCGAAATTGTCTCAGCAGAGAAGTGGAGACCGGCAACCGACTTACCGGAGGAGGAAGTAGTTTTTCCTCAGAGCATATCATCGTGTCATGCACCGCCGAGACACCCACCGACACTTCTATCCTGAAAGAGACCACCAGATGAGAGATGATGAAATGATAATTGAGATGAAATGGAGGCACTCGTAATTCAGGGGATGTAATTTACCTATCCAGCATTCGCCTAGCTACCCAGGAAAACCCAGGAAAAACCATTGCGTTAGGTAGGTCGACCAGGGGAATCGAACCCGAGCCTGCCGAATGCGGGCCACAGACGAAACCGCCTGAGCAATCCCGCTCGGTTATCCCTTCTTATATTCAAAAGTGTAAATATAATTTTTAGAAACGTTTATTTATTTAGAAAAGAATTTTTTTATCGTAAATGAGGGTCGTTCAGTTAAATATTCCTACAAGCATAAAAACAGTGTCAGAGAAATACTGGGTTTACCGAAAGCTGAATTTACTCCTACAGCTCCACTGAATAAATATTCGTGGAAATTGTGTGTGTAGTGTTTAACGCCCGCTTTTACTACATACGGCACCGCAGGCGGTGACACTGATGATACATGAGATGAAGATGGAGCACTGGTGGAATGAGATGGTGGGGGAAACCGGAGGTCCCGGAGAAAACCCACCCCAGCGCCGTGTTGTCCACCACAAATCTCACTTTGCGGTCGCCTGTGATCGAACCCGGGCCGCCTTGGTGAGAGCCAAGCGGTCTAACCATTGAGCCACGGCACGGCCAATTTTCGAGGAAGGTGCAACTTCTGTGACAAAAAGTAAAGCACACCAACAAGGTTTTTCTTGAAAGCTGTGCAGTAAATTTCTGTGCCTGGAAAATGTCCCAGCACATCTATGCAGTAAGAACAGCAACCACCATGAATGATTTGCTTGAAATTGACAGTGAGAATTACTTTCATTAAAAATAAGCTTTCTGAACAATTTTTATACAGTAAAATGTTTTAAGGTATATTCATAAAAACATTTAAAATAGAAAGAACTTTAATATCAGGACTACAATAAATATTATTATTGGTTTAAGGGTAAATTATGACTTAAATTATTTTCACCAATGGTGCTTAAATATATTATGTTTGTGAATTCCCTGCACTTTTATATTGCACAGATGCAAATATATTTCGAAACCATAATATTAAAATGCTATATCACGTATGTGTAAAAATTAATGCAGACACTCGGTCCGCGCGTGTGTAGTGGAGGTAAAACAATTTCGGAGCTTTAAAATGTATGTGTTTAAAGATAACCGAATTTCAATAAAAGGTAAACCTTGAACTTTTTGGGAAATCCTGGAAACTTCTTTTCATTCTGAATGATTTTGTGTAACTGATAAACTGTAAGAGCCACACAGAATGCCACTAAATAAAACGTACTATTGATCAGAAAAGGCAAGTTCAACGAGACATGTACGAAGGGTAGTTGTGCGGTGACTGGCATACCGCGAGGTTGTCTTTCCGCTGTGTACGGTAGTAAACGCCAGGCCGAGCGGGCTTTGTTTGTGCTGTCGTGTATACAGTTCAGCGCTCCGCGCGTAGTTTAGTTGAATTGGGTATATTTATACCTGTTCGGTTTTGAGTTTAAAAAGTAATCATGGCGATGTACAAACGTGTGAATACACTAAAAATTCAATTTGAAGCAACGGCAAGTAAACCTACTGCATTAGAAATCCACCAGTGGCTTGTAAATTTCATGGGATTACAAGTGGATCAAGTTGACACGCTCCAGCTGCACACAAGAGAACGTGCTATATATGTGAAGGTGATTTCGGCGGTATTATACGATAATCTCCTAGCCCGTTATCAAGATGAACAAACCTTTACCTACGCCTCTGGAGAAACGGCAAAGTTACGAATTACACCGGGTGATCAGCAAACAGTGAATGTTAGAGTGTTCAATTTACCTTCGGAGGTTCCCCTCGCTGTGTTGTCGCAGCAGCTGAGCCAATACGGTACAGTGTATGACATACGCAGAGAGCAATGGAGCTCCCAGTATCTTCTTCCGACTAACAACGGAGTGATTGCTGTGAAGATGGGACTAAAACGTCACATACCTGCTAGCTTGGTTATCGATACCTATTTGATTGGAATCAGTTACATCGGTCAACCGCAAGCTTGTCATCTCTGTCATGCCACTACCCACCTGAAAGCTGAGTGCCCCCTTCGTGCTACGCGGTTACCCATCAACCCACGGAACCGTCCAGTTACCTTCAGTGTCGCAGCAGGTGCTAACTCATATGCTGCTGCTGTCGGTAGAGAGTACGCAGCAGGTTCGACGAGTACGTCCACAGAAGACCAGCCGCCGGAGCAACCTACACAACAGGCAGACAATGGTCCGGTAGTAGTGGAGCTAACGAGAGAGCCGGCGGAGTCCGAAAAGTCTGCAGTGGCCAACGATATCACGCCTATGGTTGAGACTCAGGATGCCCCTAAAAGATCTGCTGTTACTGCTCCAGCTGAGGGTTCTCGGGATGGTGTTATGGAGGTTGTAAGTGATGAAGAAGTAGAGGTATCTGATACTGAAATAGCTCAGTTAAGGCAAAAGGTTGGCATTACATTGTCGGGTCGCGACCCTCGATTAAGAAGTCAGCACAGGAGGATGGAAGTGCAAGGAATTCCACCACGACAGCAACCTCCGGATGTGCTACACCTGAAAGGTGGTCCCCCGGTTCCCATCCAAGGGAAAGAGATAGACTCAGTCAAGCGGCCGGCAGTGGATGACGGTGATGAATATGAAGAAGAACTACGTTCAGCTAAACTTACCAAAGAGGATTCGTGCCCAGGCATTGTTCAAGGAGGCTCAACTGATATTAAAGTGGTTCCTGGTTCTTCGAAATCCTGGCATCACTAAGGATGTGCCTCTAGCCCATTGAATGCCGATAGGTGCGCAAATCTGGGCTTCGCTTAATGTTAATGGTCTGCGACAGGTGGTCAAACAGCAACTTTTAAGGGACTTCTTGATAAATCATGACATAGATATCTGCTTTTTGCAGGAGGTGAATATTGGTAATATGGACTTCTTATATGGCTACGAGTACGAGACGAATCTTGGGCCGGAAGGTACCGGTACGGCTATTGTGTATCGTCAAGGTTTACAACTACATAATTTCGTGCTCCATCCCTCTGGTAGAGCCATCTCAGCAGTGTATGAGGGCATTACCTTGGTGAACATTTACGCCCCTGCGGGCAGTAATAAACGAAAGCAGCGAGAAAATTTTTTTAGGCAAGACATCTTGACCCATATTCCATCAAGTGCATCGTTCGTCCTGGTTGGCGATTTTAATTGTACTTTAGCTGCTAAAGATCAACGGGGTGCCGTCAATGGGTGTAGTACTCTGCAACAGCTAGTAGAACAAATGCACCTGACAGATACCTGGGAACATAAGCACGGCTCAGCAGTACAATTTACATTCGTGAGAGGACTATCAGCTTCACGACTGGACCGCATGTATGTTACGGCTGAACTCTTACCCCGCCTTCAGCGCACAGAAATAATGCCGGTGGCATTTAGTGATCATAACGCTCTAATACATGCACTTGAGGGCAGGGCGGCGAGCTGCAATAGAGGCAGAGGTTACTGGAAACTTAACTGCTCCTTGCTTACGGATGAGGAAGTGATGACTGATTTCCAGGACTGCTGGTCACGATTGCGGGAATCCTTTGCGCGTGCACCAAACAAAGTCGACTGGTGGGTGTGTAAAGCCAAACCTACATTACGAAACTTCTTTCGGGCTGCTGCCGTTCGTCGAGCGCTGGCTAGAAGAGAAACCATGGAATATTACTTCCAAATCCTCCACGAGCTGCACGTACGCCAACAGCAGGGAGACAATGTTCTGCAACTAGTGCGGGAGATCAAAGAACATATAAAAGCTCGTAAAACACAACAACTTCAGGGATATTTGGCCAGAGTACACTCGGAGGAAGTGCTGCATGGGGAGCAGGCGAGTTTTTTTCATTTGGCAAAGGAACGTAATCATGGTCGCCGGAAGCTAATCACTCAACTTGAAATAGATGGACGGGAGGTTTCCACTACAGCCGAAATTATTCGTGAAGTGAACAATTTCTACGCACAACGATTCAGCGACCCCGCAGATCTCGCACATAAAGTAGAGGCATATATGTCAAAATTCCTACCAGAGCTACCGGAAGAATTGTGGCAGGACACGCTGTCGCTGTCCAAATCAGAGTTACGTGAAATAATCCAAAAATCCAAATTGCGTGCCTCCCCAGGACCTGATGGCTTGCCATATGAATTTTACAAGCAATGTTGGTGTCACATCCAGAACGAACTGTTACAAGTCTTTCAGGAAATGTGGAATACAGAGCATTTACCACGCACATTTGCAGATGGGATAGTGGTACAACTTCCGAAGGTGGCTAGACCCAAGTCCTTACAGGATTATCGACCGATCACGCTGTTAAACTGTGATTACAAACTGTTCGCTAAAATAATTGTTGGTCGTATGCAAAAGATACTACCATATAGCATTAGCGAGTTCCAGGCCGCAGTAAAGAAGGGAGCGACCCTGCAAAATACGTTAGCTGCCTTGAGAGGATGTATACTGCATTGCGCACAGGAACATCAGTCTGCAGCGATTATTAATTTGGACCTCCAAAGGGCCTTTGACAGCGTTGTTCATGACGGTTTGTGGAGACGTATGATGGAATTAAAAGTGCCTGATAAATTCTGCAACCTGATTCGAGCCATGTATGCTGGTGCCTCGTCAAAAGTTCTCTGCAATGGCTATTTAACGTCTGCTATACCGATTAAACGCTCAGTCAGACAAGGAGGTCCCATGTCCATGATGCTATTCTCCCTGTATGTTGACCCACTACTCCGACAGCTGCAATCTACACTTGATGGACTTGAGATATATGGGCAGCGAATGGTTGTGAGGGCCTACGCAGACGATATTACAGTAATAGTTACCACCCCCCAAGACAGTCCTCGCTTAAGAGATTGTTTACAAGAGTACGAGGGATCGACAGGGATGACATTTAATATGCAGAAGTCCGAGATTTTAGCCATTGGACCAGATCCGCCGGACACATCCATCTTAGGAATACCTATGGTGCGGCGCACGAAGATTTTGGGAGTTTACTTTAGTGATAGCGAGACGGACATGAGGGAATATAACTGGACGACCCGGATTAATGTACTGCGTGGGATGATGTACAAGCAGAAGCTCCGGATGTTGAATTTGGTACAACGTATACGATATTGCAACAGTTTCGCGCTCAGCAGGATTTGGTACCTTGCACACGTGCTACCACCAACAAAGCGGGATTCCCAGAGGATAGAACAGATATTGGGCTATTTCATCTGGACAGGGAAGCTCTACCGTGTTGCGCGGGCTCAACTACGTCTCCCGAAGGGGCAAGGTGGTTGGGGGTTAATAGAGGTGGCTCTCCAGTCGCAAGCGTTGATGATCAAAATGCTTCTGCTTGCCCTAAATAATCAGAGTGATCCCGTGGACACCATGATACAACGCACGCACATGGATTTTTGGCGCCAAGGACAACGAGGCAAGGTACCCGAGATTTTACGGGACACGTATTACGCGTTGGTGCGGTTACCCCCGGAGCACTCAATAGATGGTGATAAGTGCACAGTAAAGAACATTTATGCTTATCTTCGTCAAGCAGTTAGAATCACCCCACAGGTACAGATAAAATATCCGCAGCTGCCCTGGCAGCGCATATGGAAATGTTTTGGCTGTCAGCAACTGAACACCACATGGTTAGCGGTGACGTATGAAATTGTCAATGAACTTCTTCCAACGGCAGACAAACTGTACCGCCACAGAATGGCTAACTGCCCGAGATGCCCTATTTGTTCGGAAGCAGATTCACTTCCGCATCGGGTGATGGTATGTTCCGGAAAAGCTGATATATGGAACTGGGTGCTAGACAAATGTAATAGCTGGATACCTGCCGGATGGGATGCTTCACATGAAGATATATTACATCTGAATCTTCCTAAGGTGAACCCTTCATTACAACGTGCACTGCTCTGGCTCATAATGGGTACATTTACCTGGATAAACACACTGGACACGCCAAGTGATTGTTCAGTATCACGGCTCAGACAATTTTTACGCGAAGAGAGATGGACAATGATCCAGCTCAAGAAAATAGCACCCTTCAAACCGTGGATACTGCACGTTTAAGAGATATAGGCAGAATAATATCAATTTCGGACATCATTCCCCTACATGTAAAACAGTGAGGTACAATAAAATAAAGATAAAAATCGGTCCCCTCCCTTCCTCCCTCTCCTTGTCCCTCCCCTCCTCCCTCTTTCGCTTCAAAAATAAAAGCAAGTAGCTAAAAAAATAAAAAAAAATAAAAAAAAGGTTTACCTGAAAGTAAGATTTTGAAAAAAAAAAAAAAAAAAGGGTCACATAGTCTGCAGGCGTGTTTGCTTAGATGGCATGAGAATGAAATATGCTATATGCTTCCATAACTGTGCGGAACAATCGACTCACCTCGCTGTCATCTGCAGGAAGAAAAGTATTATTACGTTTCGATTAAGTATTGGACTTGAATCTGTTCTAGTATTGGTTGCTTTACTTAGTAACTTCCGGCATGACTTCTGTCCTTAGGTTAGCTGAACCTGCTATGTAGCATTGCTGCTGATTAACTGTAGATCGAATCCCGTGGAATACAAGATGTTTTATTTAAATTTTTATGAAACATAATTATTTATATTATCTGTGATAAGTCTAAACTGAACAAATTAATAGAACCTCTTGCTGATAAAGCCCCTCATTTAGAACCGCAAATAAAATTATTTTCATTTGCATAGCGTTAGAGTTTTGCCCGCTATCTTAGGAACGCTACCATACGATTGACATTTTACAACTGAGTGATTTATAAAATATTAATTACAATTTGTAAAATGAACCAAGGAATAGGGCTACCTAAACTATCAATTATTCCTCCCGAAGTTATCGTTTTCCTTAAGTGCCCACATTCAAACCTATCTCTCTGTAAATCTGGAAGTCTACTAACCATGCATTGGTCTCAGTCATGTATTGTTAACGATTACGTTACAATGGATATGAAGAAAGTATGTTTAGGATAAGAGATCTCGCAAGCAAGGTAACTCAAATATTTCAGATATAAAGAAAAACGAAAGCAATTGTTTTAGAAATGTTCAGCAAACACAGCATAACTACATTCTTTATAATTAATTACATAATACTTCCATTCTATGTGAGAATAAGACTCAGAATATAGAAAAAACTAAGTTAATACATTAGATATCATGTAAAACACTTAATGATAGAAATCATATTAATGGCCACAAAATGCATTGTTGCAAGAACTGGATGCTAATGAATAAAGAAACTGCTTATATATATTTTTAACAGAAGGCAAAGGAATTGTTGATTACTTGAATGCAATGCAAACGCTTGTACCTAGCAGCGCTGTTTTTTTTATTTCCAAGCACTCTACTGCAGTGCGATCCATATAAACCTGAACGATTTCAATATGTCACAACTTTTGGACCAAAAATAGGACACACGTGCCACTTTGGGAGAATATAATACACAATTGGGAAATTACATTACACTATTTACATCTCAGAGAAAATGTTGGAAGTGTCCTCCACCAGCATCTATACACACTGTATAATATAGACACTGAAGTTTATATGGGTTTCTCCATGACATTTATGGAGCAGCTGGTTGATAACGAATTGAGAGAAGGTTATTTCCAGCAAGATGGAACAACGTGCCATACATCCAATGACACCATGGAACTTGTAACCAGTTTCTTTGATAATCGAATAATCTCAAAAGCTCTGTGGCCCCCAGATACCCTGACCTAACCTCACCGGATTTGTTTTTGTAGGGGTATCTAAAATTATAGTGTACAAAAATAGGCCACGGACAATTGATGTTATCAAGGAATCCATTCGAACCGAAATAAATAGCATTGGCGTGGACAATCTCCGTAAAACTTAGAGAATTTGGTGAGACGTGTCTAAACATGTATAGATGCTGGTGGAGGACACTTCCAACATTTTCTCTGAGATGTAAATATTGTAATGCAATCTTCCAACTGTGTATTATGTTCTCCCAAAGTTGTACGTGTGTCGTATTATGGTCTATTGAAGTGGTTCAGGTTTATATGGATCACACTGTAAGCTGCCATGTCCAAATTAACTCACTTTTTATTTTATATATTTTATATATAGTTGTTTTTTAAATCTAAGTTCTCCAAAGTAAGTCACATCGAACGATGAATGAAATGGGTGAAATGATGCTGAAATGAGCCCAGGATTCATAAAGCTTAAAAGTTACCGACTTTATCTTACAGGATAAAGGAAAAATCAAGAAAAAATCTTTTACAGGTAACTCACCCTGACTGAGATTCGAACTCGGAATCTCTTAAACGTGAGGCAGACATGCTACCATCTGCGCTACAGAAGGAAGCTTAACTCGGTTTCTAGACATATTTCTTCTTCCTAATAAAAAAATTCAGATAAATTAAAGAGTTTGCTAATTTTCCATTTCAGAAAATAAGCTTGCGGGAGGTTAATGAGATATCCCAGAAAGTACTCGCTTAACATTTCGGAATAACAAAAGAAGATATTTTTATAAATAAGTCCGTGAATATGGGATGAAGACATTTAAAACGCAATAAGACAAGAAATTAGCCCATTTACAAGCGATACAACAACAAACTGATGAAGCAAGGGAGATATATAGGGAAAAACGAAATGAAGCGAAAAATATTGTAAGGAAAGCTCACCAAGAGTCCTGGGACAAATTTATTAGCACTGTTGAAGATGATATACATGAAGGCAAATGATGGCCTATAAAGTGCTTAAGCATCTAGATGGTGAAGAAAGAGATGTAGCAAATGTTAATGTAATTGGAGAAGAACAATGGATTATACATAACAGAGATTTGTGGTAAATTAACTCTTTGAAAGAAGAAAAAAATGATGACCTTATATGCGGAAATGTAGATCCAATTACTTTAGAAGAATTAAAAACGGCATTAAAAGAAATGAAGAATAGGAAGGCCACAGGAGAAGATGCAATAAATGCAGAATTATTGAAATATAGTGGACCGATACTAAATCAAAGAATTTTGAATTTAATTAATAGTTGTTGGAATGGATGCCAAATCCCAAGATCCTGGACACATGCTCGAATTATATCTATTTTTAAGAAAGGTGCTCGAAACAGATGTGATAATTATAAGGGAATAAGTATTTTAAACACAGGATATAAATTATATGCAAGAATCATAAGTAATAGGTTACAAACCATTACAGATGTTCTACTTTTAGAAGAACAAAATGCTTTTAGAAACGGACGATCCTGTACAGATGCTACCTTTACAGTTAAGCAGATAATAGAAAAAAGAAGAGAATTTAATCTGGAAACAGATATAGCTTTTATTGATTATGAAAAAGCGTTTGATCGTGTAGATAGGATAAAAATGTGGGATATCATGACTCGAAGAGGCTACCCAAATCATCTCATTAAAGTTCTAAAATCTATATATAAGGATACAACAATCAGCATACATATTGGAAATGGAATGTATAGTAAATGGATACATACAAATCAAGGTCTAAGACAGGGTTGCAGTTTTGTCTCCTTATCTTATTCATAATTTATATAGATGATCTGATTAGAGAGTGGATGTTTAAGATTAACGGAGGCATTCATCCTGCACCAAAATTTATTCTTAAGACGATGCTATTTGCGGATGACCAAATAATTATAAGTAAAACTGAAGACGAGCTGCAAAGAGCAGTATATATTTTACAGAAGTTATGTAAGAATTATAATTTCAAAATTTCCACAAATAAAAGAAAAAAAATGGCGTTTCGAGGTAAAGACACTATTAGAACCAAAATAGTAATTGATGATATTATCTTAGAGCAAGTTACGGGTTTTAAATATTTGGGAACATATTTCAGTTATAAATATGAAAATGATTTTAAAAATAAATTACCAATGTTTCAACAAATATGCGGCATAATAAATAGAAGCCTAAAAACTAAAACCAGAAAAGAAACGCGGATGAAATTTTATAAAGTAATGGCTGTGCCTGCTTTTCTTTTTGGTTCTGAAACATGGACATTAACAAAAGCAGACAAAAACATGATACAGGCTGCCGAAATGAGATTTTTAAGAGCAGTAAAGGGATGCACTCTTTTAGATAAAATTCCAAATGAAAGAATAAGAGAAGATTTAGAAATAAGCTCTTTAAAAGAAAAAATAATAAATTATAGAAATGAATGGAGAGAGCATATTTGGAGAATGCCGAGAGATAGGATCCCAAGAAGAGTTATAAACTATAAACCTAGAGGAAAGAGACATCCGGGAAGACCACGAAAACGATGGTCAGACATGTATTAACCCGGAACAGGCAGCATTGCCTAGCCCTTGGAGTAAAGAAGAAGAAGAAGAAGAAGAAGAAGAAGAAGAAGAGGAAGAAGAAGAAGAAGAAGTCCGTGTGTGTATCTGTGTGAATCTGAATTTGGTATTTAAGTTCACCATCTTCCAAAACTACAAGAAGCTTGTCTAGAAATTCGTCTTTTACATTGGGAATGTCTAGAAATGACTCCAAAGATTTCGATTTAAATATCTTTAATTTAATGTACTTTCTTACGTGAGAGAATTTTGCAACCTATGGCATCCTTAAAACACAACTGAACATAAATATGAACTATAGTACTTATCCGACCTTTCGCGTTAAAGTAATGTTTCAGATATACCAAGAGAGGATCTCTTACTAAAAACGTGTTGTTTTTCTTAAATTGTGAGATCCCTTAATACTTTATTTCTGGTGAACTCTCGGTTCAGTCATTTGCTTTGAGTCTGTTGCAGCGTTTTCACGGCATTTGCTCTGAGAGCGTGTAACTTTTAAGCTGGTCTGTACCTACAAAGCACGCGAGCCATAAAGTGCAAATCACTTGGTTAGGATGTTGGAGGTGCTATTTTTACAGGCCATCTCAACAATCGTTAGCAGTTGTCTAAGTTTCCAAATTGGATGTGTCACGAACACCCTCTCTTAAAACAGAACTGTATTGTCGATACCCATTATCTCTCCTAAGGAAGTCCTGCTGAGCCTATAAACAAAGTAGCTATTTATATACAGGCAGTAACTGATACAGGCTTACAGCTGTAAATAAAAATTATCCTGTTCATATTTTAGAACGTATGGGATGGCTCGGGAGGTAGCGTGTATCGCCAGTCTTGGGTTTGATTCCAATCACCGAGTTGTTAAAGGAGTATTTGTCTGTGCCAGCAATTATTGCAAAATGTCTAAGTACTCCATGGGATCACATATGGGAACTTTTCCGAAACACCTACGTTCCATTTGATTGGAATTTGTCCGTGTACTTCTTTGGGAATGATACAATCCCCACGGAATTATAGAAATGTAAACATAATTTAGCAGCAGTCCCATGGTGTAAACGATGTGAAAAAGTGGAAATGGATGGCGTGCTGGTTGGAAGCAGGGCGGAATATAAGACAGTGTCAGTAATTCTCTCCTGGAATTTTAAGAAATGCAATACTGCACTGATAAGGCTTTCTACCATTATTGCCTGAGTGCCGATTATCCTAATTTATTTGCAGTCAGAAAGTGGCTCAGAGCAGAGCGATACAAAATGCGTCGATTCCATGATGTGTGGACCGAGTGATCAGCTGGATTTCACTTGCTAACTTTTGCGCGGATGTGCGTGCAGTTTCTTTCTAAATTGTTACAACAAAATGAAACTAAACATGAATACATAAAGGAAAACAAGACCTCACACTCTACCTTTCCCCTTTGTGATTCTGATTATTTATTTAAAAAAAAAGTAAAAAATTCCCATGGGCGACCTCATGGACCATTTTGAGGGATCCCCGCTTGATACGCGAATGCAACTTTCTAATAAGGGACCTAATTATTACATTAAAATTTTACCACCATAAAATTATTTGCTTCAACACATATTTTACTAATATATCCAAAGAGCATAGTTCAGGAAATGGAGTATGTACAGATGTTAAAATTGCACAAATATTAAAAAATGACACTAACTTTATAGAAGTGCTTTGTAGCAATTTCGCTGGCTATTTTAGGGTTTAAGCAAAATAAGTGACACTTAGATGCATGATATACATACTGAAGCTCCCTCCCCTACCTTTAAGTCATGGTCGGCAGCGAGTAATTTTGACTTCGATATCATGCTGGTAGTTCATTTATTTATACAAGCTTTTCATTTTCAACCACACTGAACCTGTTCTTGTTTAATGATGATATTGACAATCTAACAAGGGTACTCTTGAACCTTCATCTTCGTTTTGTACATTAAGTAATGTAAAGGGACACTGCGACCGCCTAGATCTGTTGTGGCTACCATCTCCCAGGAGCAACAGAGATGTGACAGATGGTCACAAAGATTAGCGGAAATCTCCCACGATATTTAGAGAGAGCGACAAACGACCCGTCGGCCAATCAGCTCTCTAGTATCTACGGAGAATACCCTTTCCTTTGAGCAAACATACGCGCCAATTTTCCCACTTTGGCTTAAGCCACGAGGCCTAGAAGGAATCGAATTTATAGGCCAGTATATAGCATCTCACTTTTGAATATGTGTTGTTCATTTGTTTTCCTTATCCCTGTTGTTTTCATAACGAAATATACATGGAGTATATCTACAAACCTTTATCTTGATTAATACGAAAAATAGAAACTGTTTTAAAAACGCTTGATGTGTAGTTTTCACATGGTTTTCTCACATACGGCGGCTGTTCAATAAAGAACGATCACGATTTTGTTTTGCCAACGTACCTTTACTCATCCTCATAATTTTGATGGTCCTTATCAAAATAGTCTCCCCTGAATGCGATGCGCTTGTCCCAGCGCTTCTGCCAGTCTTCAAAGACATGCTGGAAACCATTTTCGAGAGATCCTACAAAATCGCCTCCGCAGCCTTCACCACTGCTTCTGATGCCTCTTACGAAGGCGCTTTTTCAAGCTAGGGAATAGAAAACAGTCACACGGGGTTAAATTCGGACTATAGGGGGTGAGGGATGCACTTAACGTTGATTTTTGCAATATATTCAGCAACAACATTGACAATATGCGGTCACGCATTATCGTGGTGCCTCATCCAGCCTGCTTCACAGAAATGTGGTCTTTTGCGCCTGATATGGACTTGCAATGTTTTCAGGACATCCCTGTAGTATTTTCCAGTTACTGATGTGTGTGCAGGTACAACATGCTGATAAACCATTCCATGAATATCAAAGAATGAGATGACCATAACTTTCCCAGCAGAAGCAACCACTTTTGCTGTTTGGGGGGTTGGTGATGAAGGAGATTTCCACACTGAGCTTTGCTGTTTGCTCTCAGGATCAAAATGATGTAGCCAAGTTTCATCAGCAGCGATTACGTTTGAAAGAATCTCCGGATCTTCCTCTAACATCAACTTTAACTGCATCACACCTCCATTGCAGTGGTAGGCGATACTAAACATGTCTGAAGTTGCCTGGTTCTCACAGGTAACAATGGAGTACCAACAATGAAACTACTACGGTGCGTTTGTTTCACATTTAGCTAACAGAATATAATAAGATTGAAGCTTAGTGCTAAAAATTATGACCGTAAAAATTATGAACATTCTTTATTGAACAGCCCTCGGATTTACAAACTGTTCTTAAAACACTTATTCCTCTATCTACTGCATGTTACTCTAGATAAATGTTACCTTACTGCTAACTTTCAATAGGTTGCTATTGCATAGACTGGTCGCTGTGTGGCATCTTTAAAATTCCGCCCTCTTTGCATGACTAAGAAAACGAATATCGACTGCCCATTTGAGAAAAGTAAAAGAATTAAAAATTAGATCAAATAAAAAGGAATAATTCCGAAATGTGTCAGACATAAATTATGCTTTTTAACGATAGGTATCTATATTGTTTTGTGCACTACGATTTTGTCTATCACCTACGGTTTCCAAAATATGCAAAAGTCATCTAGAATAAAGACAATCTCTATAAAATACCAAGAAAATTCAATACATCCAAATCAATTTTCATGAATATATCTCAGACGTATAATGAAAATCGTTAGCTGTTCTTAGAAAGAACAAAATCCGAAAAAAATTTCCTGTAAGAGGAAATTAAGGGTGGGGAATTTTCTTCAATATCTAGTGAACAATGTTATTGTTTTTAAATTAACGTCCTCCAAATTTATATCGGATGATAAATGAAATGGGTGAAATGATGCTTAAATGAGTCCAGGGTCCATAAAGCTTAGAGTTATCGAAAATTCCTATTTGGGAATGAGAGAACAACTCGGAAAAACCTTACGCGATAACTCGTCGAGATTCAAATTGGGAGCTCCTGAACAAGCGACAGACACACTGCCACCTTCGCTACAGAGTAGAACACATAGAAAATGCTGAACTTAAATGCTAAGGTTGGTATTGAATCGAATTTTCATGTGAGTTATTTTTTACACACACACACACACACACACACACACAAATTAGATTTTGTGTTCAGCACGCTTCTTATATTTCCAATGTAATCCCTACATCGAGTTTTGGGTGGAATGCAGAGAAAGTAAGAGGTGATCGTGTCTCAAACTTAAATGCATTGAGGTACGCAGGTATCTCGGTCATCTTGTTAGTAGCTTCGGCTTCACTAACGAGGTACGGAATTGAATACACGTGTAGAACTGCTTCAAAATGTACCCACATCATTAAACACGTGATGGAGCCGCTTGGAATGAGCTTCTTGATCCTTCCGTTCGTCGTTAGAATATTTGACTTCGTGGTGGTGCAACCTTAGAAAAATAGTTACCTGCGAGTTTTCTTCTTATCTCCCTGTGGCTTTATAATGATGTTTACTGTCTTCCAGCACAAACAGAAAGCTCCTTAATGAACTCAGAAGGGAATGTGAATTAAAAGCAAACCAAATATAATTTATCTTGCATGTAATATACACGAGCCATCGTTGTCCTTGTTAGCACGGATTTGAAGAGAGCTTTGTGACAACGTTTGAAGAAAATATTAGGTTTTGTATTTATTTAATTACATTTTAAGACATTAAACAGCAAGCCAAACATAACAGTTTGCCACTTTTAATGAACTACACTAGCGCTGTTCTTAGTTTATGGGGAGATGGTAAACAAAGCAGAAAGGTGACTACACGACTGTGATTGGAGAGAATATACGCGCTACTTTATTCCCACATGGCAAACATGTGCGCTGTCAACGAACTTCAATGCAAAGTTTTGCTTTGCTGTTTTCAATGTTTGGAGTAGCACTTTTGGGTTAAAATTAAAGGTGTATTACTGAGTTATATATGTTTTTCTTCTGCACGCTAAAAAGTTACTGAAAGCTTACAACAATTACTCAAATATTTGATTTCTTCACACAACCTCACCTCATCTATAATTAAGAATTAAGGCACGGGTCTTTCTGCGGAATAATAGTGCTAAATAAGTGCGTGTAGATACTTTGGCAATGACTTGAAAGTTCTACTGGCATGCAACCGAAAAAGTACCTTACGTTAGAGTCAACATGAAAAATTCAATGCCATGGCCGGGATTTGAACCACGGATCTCCTGGTTTCCGTCCAGTCGCTCTATCGCATTTAGCTACCATGGCCAACTTGCCGTCATGACATTAAATTCTCCATTTGACTCGCATATTTCCCCGGTAGACCACTAGGGGCTCTCGCATCCGATATACACCGTTTGTAGCGACTTACTATCGTAAGTACTTGAGTCCCAGGCTTCATCATTTAACTCTTATTATTTTAGCTAATTAATGAAAATTAATCATTTATTCACACTAACTGTATACAGGCTAAGGTTTGTGATAGATAGAGTCAACATGAAAAATTCAATGTTGACGTATCTCCTGGTTTCCGTCCAGTCGCTCTAACCCATTGAGCTACCATGGCCAATCTCGGTGTATGTCGAATGCGAGAGCCCCTAGTGGTTTACCGGGGAAATATACGAGTCAAATGGAGAATTTGTCATGATGGCAAGTTGGCCATGGTAGTTCAATGGGTTAGAGCGACTGGACGGAAACCAGGAGATCCGTGGTTCAAATCCCGGCCATGGAATTGCATTTTTCATGTTGACTATTGATCCATAACCTTAGCCTATATACGGCTAGTGTGAAGAAATGATTAATTTTCATTAATTAGCTAAAGTACCTTACGCACCTAATTGGAATCTGACAGTGAACGTATTCCTTAAACGACTTCCACTTCCGAATTTGCTTTTGATAATTCCTTTGTCACAACAATATATCTTCACGCTCAGCAATGTACTTTTTTCCGTTTCTGTTCACAAATTCAAAACCTATGCTGCGAAGAATGGTAGGAAACCTCGTTTTTCAAAGCTCGGCTAATCGGTATCATTGTTTACTGCTTGAAGCACTTTTGTAATTGTTGGTGGCTGGTTCTTTCAAAGAAGATATAAACTTTAAGACGAATAGAACTTTTAGCAAATTCATCATACCTTCCGCAACTAGCTTCTTTCTTTTTCGATGCTTTTCACAACTTCTCTTCTAGAGGCATTTAATATTTGCTGCTGAAATACTGGTTTATTCTGTTGACAAAATAAGCCCTCCATTGCTAAAGTTTGCCCGCCTCAGTAGCGTGGTGGTAGCGTTTCTGCCTCACGTTCAAGATATCCCGAGTTCGAATCTCGGTCAGGGAGAGTTACCTGGATAAGGTTTTTTCCAGGGCTTTCCCTTATCCTGAAAGGCGAATGTCAGGTAACTCTAAGCTCTATGGATCCTGGACTCATTTCAGCCTCATTTCAACCATTCCATTCATCGTCCGATATGACTTAACGTTGGAGGACGTAAATTAAAAAAAAAATTGCTAAAGTCAACAATTTTTCACCAAACTTACAAAACACATTCAATATAATTAGTTTTTTTCACCACTTTTTGAACAGTTTCCCTCTGAAATGTTTTACATATTTCACGGAGACAGCCAAGTTTGAAAGTAATTCTCTTTTTAAATGCTCAAGCGCAGCGTATACTCTGATTAATGCATAGAAATTACGCTTACATATACCAAATAAACAACTATTATTACTGTTTGACAGTTGCACTTGTAATAATGCAAAGTTGATTATATATCTCGCATTAGATTTACTTACTTTTTAATTTTAAGGGTTTCTCCAATCTTCAGCGGTTGCCCTGTATTCCCAATCACACACTTGGAAAACGTAGAAAAATTTGTTTTACAGGAGTGGGCTGATAACCCCCTGCCAAACCCCCAACCTGGAGGACCAGACCATTGCCTCTTCTGCCGGTTTTGAGGGTTCCTGTTTGACCTTTACGGCTACCTTAACTGTCCTGGGGCGCACGAAGTCCCCACCGTAAAGTCTGTCTAGTCATCGCAAGTGCAGTTCGGCCGCCTCTTTTGACGAACCCTTATAATCGTTTTACAACACAGACCCTGCTTCTCCCAGTCCTTTCTGTAAGGTTGCCACCATTCTCAATACGTCATGGGTATCGTACGAGGTTTCGTCTAAATAAATTATCTTATGTCCATTACTGCGAAACTTCCTTAGTTTTGACAAATATAGTGCGGTATTTGAAACCCGGCTCCTTTAGGAGACCGCGCAATGTGCAGTGCCCGTAACGAAAATCACAAATTTCTTGCAAATGTGCAGCCAATTCATCTAAGGTGGACGCTCTCCCTTTTGCATAGAATCTATAAATTTCTCGGCGAATCAAATCGCATGTGAAATTATCTACTTTACAGAAACGCTTCCTTTTGTTTTCACACTTGATCGGCGTCCATGGTATTCCTTTCGTCACAATTTTTATTACTGTATTTCTGTAAATTCCCAGAATTTATCAGGTTCATTGCATGACTCCTTATTGTTCACCGCATATTTACATGTATGAGTTCAAAACAAGCGCTTGAATTTGCTTAGAAAGAGTTCCCGTTATAACTTTGATTTTTGAGGCTTCTCCAGTAACTTAACTCGGCCCAGCAACACATTCCAATTCATTCACACTTTGATTATTTTTACTAGACTTCAAGTTATCTACTACGTCATTTGCATTTACCACTGCATTTGCCTCCCACGTTCTCCACATCGTGACACACAGCGAATTTCTGCACGTAATGAAACAGATCGACTGGAAGTTGGAACTTTGGCAACTGAGACTCCACGTGGAGTAGACATGCGACTGTCACTTCCAGGAAATCAGGGTTACTATTGGTCCTCAACGACAGTGTTCCATTTCTGAAGTGTGGAGATAGATTTATGACGGTCATTAGTGGGCGGGAGGGTCAGGTTCCTTTGAGTCCGAGCTGCACACCCGTTGACTAGACAGACTTTACTTCACTCAAACAGGTATTCCGCTACTTCCCATTTCCCATCCCTCGGAGCATGGACCCACTGATCGGATGCATTAGATTTAGTCTTTAAAATGATACGCGAACTATATTTACAGCCAATGATGATGTCGCACACGTACACGTGCTTTTGTTTACATTGTTACATAAGCTAAGAACAGCTCCACTATAGTGAAACAATTGAAGAACTTGAAAAAGAAGAAAATATAAAAAAAATGCTCCAGATGTTAGGAAAACAAGCTAGTGTACTTTAGATTTCTCAGTTCTTTTTCATGTTTTGCTTTTATATTTAATTACTTTTTCTTTTTATATGCATAATTAAATTAAATTTAATTAAAATGATATATATTTTATATATTTTCATGGTAAATTAAGTGTATATCTTGAATTTACTGGGTATAGCTCCTGAAACCCTCTTCAGGAGAGGATGAATGATAAACTAGGTACAATATTATTATCAAAAAATAAATACCGCTGAAGTACACAATTTATGTCAACTGTTTCTTTCAATCATGGAATGGAATGGAACGAACCATTTCTAAGATATTCTTGTTTTTAGTTTGCCTTTAGCAATACCTTAAGACTCTTCTAAAAAAAATCGTCATTTTTTCATGTTCTGCCTATGTAAAGAGATTTGACTACTTCGTAAGCCTAATACATTCCCTTATTCCCCTACAACGAAATTTATAGTAACATAATCTCTACGAAAGTCTACATAGAAGAATAAACTTAGTAAGAACAGTTTTGCACAAAAATAGAGGAAGCTATGTGCGTGTACGCACCAGATTTTACCTTTTTGCATTTACGTCCCAATCTGCTGCATTAACTGGTCATTTTCTCTGCTTATAAGTATTTTAACTTGGAATTAGAAATTAAACTGTCCCCAAGGTTTACCTTAATAGAAGCAGAGCCATCTTTACTGACATTAGATTCATGATGACATATTACGCGAAGTTCTTATTATTTAATAAGCAGTAATTTTATTTATAACTTTCTTACGATAAAATGGGTTGGCTACGCGGTATTAAATGTTATGCTCTTTGTAAGCTCTTTAGAAATCGTTATCAGATTTTTGCATAAAATTGATCAAAGCGTAATGACCTCGAGTTTGATTTGTCTGACAGCTTTTGATGTTAAGAGAACTTTTTTTCCGGCTCTTAATTTTACGCTCATTATTTTAGTTTGGGTGGAGCACTGCTTTTAAGTTTCCAGCCTACGCTTGTGGATGATATGCAGTTTTCGCAAGTACATTTGGGTGCAGCACTTAATCTACCTTTGACCGCCTCCCTCTCTTGAGTAAAGACCAAGAAGAAATTGCTCCATCTCCGGTAGGTGCATGTCCTCGGACGGGTTTCCACTCATTTATTCCAATGGAGCAAATTTCCTCTTGAAATTTATTACCTAGTGAACGAAGGACGTTGGTCACAGGACCAGTGATAAAGTATTGACACTGGGCAAGTATCACTTAGCAGCATTGTTCTACTATTAAGTTCTCAGTGTCCACGTCGCGAGATGCGACGTTTACCAAATTCCTAGGATAACTATCCTTTACTTACTTCTCACTCTAATGAAAATTACTCTTTTAATCAATATGACATGTCTGAAGCAGCATTTATTGTCTTAGAAACAAATTTACATTTTGCTAGTTCCTCTAAATTAGGAAGAGAGTAACCCAAACTTTTGGACATACTTGAGATCACTACGTTAAAGGAAGCCACGCTCTGCATAACAGCATACCTCTGAGTTCGAGTATACAGGCAAAGCTAGTAAGCCGTGGGTCAAAATCTGACGAGAGATAAAAAGTTCGCTATCTTTTGTTAATTCCAGCGAGTATAAATTCATTGACACTACCAGAAACTCGTGTTCAAGATATGAACGTGATAAGAGATCTACAGTACTTATACTTTCTGATGGGAGAAATCGCTCTATTCCACGAGCTCTCTCTGCAGGCATTTGTTCCAAGATTATATTCTTGTCTACAAAGTTCAATATTTCACATGATTAATAAAATACTTAAACGTATCAAGCAAGTTAGTAGTCTTCATTTCACCGTGACAATCCTAGCTACCGTGAGATGAAAGTTACTGATCAGACATTTGAGCAAGAAAACCACATAGCGTATCAGCAAAGAGGTAACAAAGAGTGCGTAAAAAAATCAAAATAAAACTATGATATAATAGGAAATACAATCTAATATGGACTAAATTATCATCTTTGAAGTTACAGAATTAAATAAACATTGTTGGGGCAAGGTTATATTTTAGAATGGTTGTCTAATTTTTAAAACATTTTTTATGTAAAAATTCTTGACTTCTAATGCTGACAATATTTCATTTTTTGGGTGAAGAAAAATTTGGA
>CM060953.1:37385683-37418183 GCA_030765055.1 Mantis religiosa
GAGAGAGAGAGAGAGAGAGAGTGCATAGTAATTTAAAAAACCACTCAACCGATTTTAATAACCGTCTCACCATTGAAAGAAACAGATTCTTTCTGACAGAATAGACTATAAAGATCTAATTTCAGTTCATAAAGTATTAAAAGACGGAGTAAAAGGATTTTGAAACGCTTCCTCCAAAATGTAGAAAATAACTGCTCCGTTTTACAGAGAATGAGTGTAAACAAAGATAAAGCCAAGCTACGTTTTATTTTAAATAGTTGGCTATGCTATAGCAAGAAAATGGAAGATAGCTTAAAAAGCGACGATCGTTTCTGGTGTGAATATATTGTGTTTATTTGTTTGCCATTTATAAAGTATGTAGAAGTATATGTACTTGAAATAACCTGTATTCTAATTCTTTAGATATGTGTACTGAAGTTTCTGGATGCTTGCCTCAGTGGCGTAGATGGTAGCGTGTCTGTCTCATGTTCAAGAAGTACCGAGTTCGAATCTTGGTCAGAGTGGGTTATCTGGAAAAGGATTTTTATGGGGTTTTCCTTTATCCGGAAATATGAATGTCTGATAACTCTAAGCTCCACGGACCCTGAGCTTTGAGCTTTGAGCGTCATTGCTCTCATTTCATTCATCGTCCGATGTAACTTAACGTTGGAGTACGTGGGTAAAAAAACAACCTTTTTAATAACCCTTTCATAAGAAAGTCCTGCTTTACTTCATTTGTTATTATGTTGTAAAGACATGCTAAAACAAGTGCAGAAAAGGGAAACTTAGAAATCATTTAGAAGTTCCGCAATCGCAACTGATAAGATGATTTTTCTCGGTGGTCGCAGATTGTGTATATTTTCCAGAAAAGGTTAATGTTGTGCACAATCTTCATATTCAACAGCTTCATATCAGTTGATCCGTTAAGGATCTTTGTATTATTCAAACGCCATGTAACTCTTATATTAGTACACAGCTATAGGAGCCAATGAATGTGTAGTGTTCAACGCCCGCTTTTACTACATGCGACACCGCAGGCGGTGACACTGATGATACATGAGATGAAGATGGAGTACCGGTGGAATGAGATGACGGGGAAAACTGGAGATCCCAGAGAAAACCCACCCCAGCGCGTGTTGTCCACCACAAATCTCACATGCGGTCCCCGGGGATCGAACCCTGGCCGCCTTGGTGATCGTCAAGCGGTCCAACCGCTCGGACACGGCGCAGAAAACTACGGCAGCGCCGGCCTCGGTAGCGGAGGCAGTAGCAAGTCTGCCTCACGCTTAAGAGTCCCGAGGTCGAATCTCGTTCAGGGTGAGTTATTAGTATAAGATTTGTTTTACGCAGTTTACCCTGAAAGAGGAATGTTGGGTAAATCTAAGTTCTATAAACCTTTCATTTGAGCATCATTTCACCCATTTCATTCATCGTCCGATATGACTTAACGTTGGAGCACGTAAATTGCAAAATAAATAAATAAATAAATAAATAAATAAATAAATAAATAAATAAATAAATAAATAAATAAATAAATAAATAAATAAATAAATAAATAAATAAATAAATAAATAAATAAATAAATAAATAAATAAATAAATAAATAAATAAATAAATAAATAAATAAATAAATAAATAAATAAATAAATAAATAAATAAATAAATAAATAAATAAATAAATAAATAAATAAATAAATAAATAAATAAATAAATAAATAAATAAATAAATAAATAAATAAATAAATAAATAAATAAATAAATAAATAAATAAATAAATAAATAAATAAATAAATAAATAAATAAATAAATAAATAAATAAATAAATAAATAAATAAATAAATAAATAAATAAATAAATAAATAAATAAATAAATAAATAAATAAATAAATAAATAAATAAATAAATACAACTGGTTAGTGTGAAAGAACAATTAATTTCCATTAATTGTACCTAATAGCGGTCCGAGCTATAAAGCCCGGACCTTAAAGTACTTACAGCATAGTAAGTCGCCATTAAGGTAGTTGTCTCATGTGTTTATGACAACTCCTAAGTGGTTTACCGGGAAAAATACGAGTCAGTTGGAGAATTTAATGTTATATCGGCACGTTGGCCATAGTAGCTCAATGGTTAGAGCGGCTGGACGGAGACCAGAAGATCCGTGGCTCAAATCCCGGCTATGGCATTGGATTTTTCAGTCTGGCTCTACCCTTTCATAGTGCGTGCTATACACGGCTAGTGTGAAAGAACATGCATTTAAATTTTATCTTTGTATTGTTACCGAGGGCATTGTGCTGCTGCCGCAAGCTGCAGCCGGACGCGTGGGTGGGAGAGCTGGATGCTTGCCAAGAGAAAGAAAGAGACATAGAGAAGCTCTGGAAATTTCTGTCTTTCTCTTGCCGCCGCGAATGTTATCGAAAGGTCTGCGGCTTTTTAGAAGCAATGGCTGGGGTTATAAAAACCCGCAAGGTGTTAGAGCGGCAGTTGTGTGATGGTCATTGTGACAGTCAACTTTTGAAGTGTACCGCAGTTATTTCTTTTTTTTTTTTTTTTACATGTGGCGAAGCACCGAGTCGACCTTGAAGACAGCTGACTGTCAATTTCAAGTCTTTTTACTGCAATAAGGAGTGTTTTAAATTTCTACAAACCAGACTTTTGATTCTACGTAACCCTAGCAGTCACAGTGTTATCTAAAGCTTCACTGGATCATTTGCATTTATACAGACTTGCATCTAATTTCACATTGCAATGGTTTAAGATAGTTTTGCCACGATTTTACAGAAATTTATGACAAGCTACAAACGTTGTTTTGAAAATATTTCCTCATATAATATGGATGCTGAGTTCAACTAGGGTTATTTTGTTTTTGCACGCCTTGTTTCCAAGAAAAAGCCTGAGGTCCAGTGAAGGCGGGTAAGGAACAATAAATGCTAATTGTTGAGCAGAAAATTAGAATGGCGGCACCATATTTTATAGCTGTTTATTGCTTAAACTGCATGCCTAAAGTGGCCCAGTCATAAATCTGAAGTGTGAAGTACAGTCTTGCAAATAGCTGCTGCCTGAGATATGTATCACGTCTAAAACAGGTTTGTTCTCAACAAACTGAGATGTTTTTCGGCTACGAAGCTAGAGTTCGTTGATAATTAGTATTATTATCTAGCTAGAAATGCACACCATTTGGAATGACTTATAAACCAATATCACGAAGCACCTGCTGTTGAAAATGTGATCACTCTATAATAAAAGCAATTAATCAAAGCCAGAGGTGCAATTAGAATGGGATTTTCATGTTCATTTATCATACAGGATGACCCACTGAAGTGCTACGAGTTAAAGGGGACAGTCTAGTATTTACTAAACATTTGCCGTTAATGAACCAAATTTAATGTAACTGAAATCCAACATACATGTCAATGAATACAAATTTGAGTCCGCATTGCAAAGTAGTTATGCTTTTATAAATTAGTTTAATTTTTAGTTCCATGTAGGGTGTAAATTTTATCATTAACTATTAATTTTCAATTTTTCACTACGGACATACGGTAGCTATGTCACTGATATATACAAGGTACGTCCAGAAAGTAAGTTCTGTTTGTTAATAAAATTAAATTGTGTATAGATACAGAAAAATTATATATTGCATAAAATTTTATAACTCTTAAACAACTTTTCCACATAACTGCCGAAATTTTGCAGGCATTAGTCATAGCGAGGCACAAGTTTTCGTATACCTTCTTCATAGAAGTTTATCCGCCTGTGTCTTCAACCAGTTGGAAACATTTTCTTTAAGCTCTTCGTCATTGTTGAAGTGTTGACCGCCAAGGAAAGATTTGAGATACAAAAACAGATGAAAGTCGCTAGGAGCGAGGTCAGAGCTGTACGGGCAGTGGTCAAACAGGACACAGCCAAATCCCTGTAGCATGTTTTTCGTCGCATTTGCAGTGTGTGGTCGTGCGTTGTCGTGAAGAAACACAACAGCTTTTGACATCGCAAATTTGCCGATAAATTTCATTTGGTTTCACTTTCCTAGCATTCATAAATCGAATCACAGATCTGATTTCACAAGCGCCGGGATTTTCAATCAACACCGACATTGTAATCAAGTACAATAAAGCGTACGTGGCTGACAGCGATCTCACAGTGGCGCACGTTTCTTCTGCTTGATACAGAGCGTCTACCGCGCATGTGCGGAACTGAGATCACAGCGCTGCAGCGGAGATAAATTGAAACAGAACTTACTTTCTGGACGCCATCACCCGAACTATTTATTACAATTTTACAATAAAATATAAAGAAATTGGGGACGAGAAGCATATGTAGATTACTGCAATAGGCAGGAGAGAGAAGGGTTAGCTTGGATGAGAACAGGAACAATATTTCTAATTGGGATAAGAGGTAGGGAAAAGGGAATTTGTGAATTATGTGGGGGAAAAGAAAGCATAGAACACTATGTAACAGGATGCGAGGAGGTTGCAATGTGGAGAAAATAGTTTTGGGAGGAAAAATGGGAGAAAGTACAGAAGAGGATATTAGCTATAAAAATGTTAACGGGCAAGGAGGTGAAGAAGGTAAGAAGTATTGGTGAGTTCTTGCAGAAAGTAAAAGAAAAATGGGCCAGAAATGTAAGGAATATAAGAAAGGAAGATGAGGGGGAAGAATGGGACTAATTAAGTAACAAGGAGGCATGGAGGTTAAGAGCTACCTGACAGAGCAGAAGACCAGGGTGTCATTTAAGACAAGATAATAACAAGGTTAAGACAAATAAATGTAGCATAAAGTTGTAAATTGTAATGTTTCAAAACGACACCAAACGAATAATTAGAAGTAGTTACTCAGCTTCTATATTGGACATATAGATAACTTTTACCGCCAAAAGAGCCGCATATAAAAAGAAACGCTCCAGAATTAGTGTGGATTAGGCAGTTCTAGGAACAACGCCGCGTGCTTCACGCTATCGAATTTCGCAGGTAGGTGACACACCGTGTTGATTGCTGTAGCCGTTTCTAAACATATCGACATACTCCACGATAACTTGCTACTATTAAGAATTTCTTTGGTTTATGAAACCGTAATAAAGTAGCCGTTCTTTAGTTATTTGTTTATGGGTGTTTAATGTGTTCCAGCATTCCGTTATAACAGTCGATGATGGCATATAAGCTGCTGGACGTATGCAACTTAAATCTTTTTGGGGGAAGTTAATGTTAGTATGAAAAGAACAGAGAACAATATCAAAAAATTGTAGGTAAAGTTAACCAAAACTAAATGCCTAATGCAATGAGACAAGTATTTATTTCACTGTGTTTAATAATACGCATTTATAATTGAAAAGGAAGCTGTTGATTTTACAGTAACTGGTTGAAAGTAGTGTACAAATAAGATCATTGCAAAATGAGCAACCTTTGAATTTTCCGAGTCATTATCGACTACTCCCAATTACCTGAAAGCGAGACTAGGGTCACTGATAAGGAGCAAGGAGTAATGCTTTTGTTTTTGTGGCTCGTGCGTCCTAAAACAACTTTTGAGATTCACAAACCAGTGGTTCCTGCGCTGCATAATCACAAAATAATGTAATATTTAATGCTCTATAAAATTATACTTAAGAGAATTTCGAAGCTGCGACACCGAAAGTCGGACTAGTTAAGTTACGAGTGCTGTTCAATAAAGAATGGTCACAATTTTATTTTTGACAACGTACCTTTACTCATCCTCATAATTTTGATGGTCCTTCTCAAAATAGTCTCCCCTGAACGTGATGCACTTGTCCCAGCGTTTCTGCCAGTCTTCAAAGACATGCTGGAAACAATTTTTGAGACATCCTTCAAAATCGCCTCCACAGTCTTCACCACTGCTTCTGATGATGGATAATGCCTCCCATGAAGGCGTTTCTTCAAGTTAGGGAATAGAAAAACTCACATAGGGCTAAATCCGGACTATAGGGAGGGTGAGGGACGCACTTAACGTTGATTTTTGCAAGATATTCAGAAATAACATTGGCAATGTGCGGCCGCGCATTATGGTGATGCAGCATCCAGCCTGCTTCACGGAAATGTCTTTTGCGCCTGATATGGACTTGCAATGTTTTCAGGACATCCCTGTAGTATTGTCCAGTTACTGATGTGTGTGCAGGTACAACATGCTGATAAACCATTCAATGAATATCGAAGAATAAGATGACCATAACTTTCCCAGCTGAAGCAACCACTTTTACTTTTTGTGGGGTTGGTGATGATGGAGATTTCCACACTGAGCTTTGTTGTTTGCTCTCTGGATCAAAATGATGTAGCCAAGTTTCATCAGCAGTGACTACGTTTGGGAGAAACTCCGAATCTTCCTCTAACATCACCTTTAACTGCATGCAGACCTGCATGCGAATGTCCTTTTGTTCGGGAATCAACAGTCTTGGAACCCATCGCGCACAAACACGTCTCATGCGTAATGTCTCTGTCACCAACGTGTGGGGGGCACCCAATGAATTGTTCAGTATTTCATAAAGTGATCTTAAGGTAATTCGTTGATCCTCTCTCACAATGGCAGCAGCAGTGTTGATGTTTTCATCCGTAAGAGCAGTAACTAGAGCACCGAGTCCACCTTCCTTTGAAATTGATTGTCTCCCCTCTTTAAACATCTTAGGCCACCTTCGAGCTGTGCTGTAGGGAAGAACAGAATCTCCATAGGCCTCCTGTAACATTGTATAGGCCTCAACTGAAGATTTGTTGAGACGAAAGCAGAATTTCAAAGCCGTATATTGTTCCTCGCGTGTTACCTCCATTGCAGTGGTAGGCGATACTGAACATGTCTGAACTTGCCTGGTTCTCACAGGCGGGAACCAGGACTACCAACAATGAAACTACTACGGCGTGTTTGTTTCACATTAAGCTAACAGAATATAATAAGATTGAATTTTAGTGCGAAAAGTTATTACCGTAAAAAATTATGATCATTCTTTATTGAACAGCCCTCGTATAAAGTACGAAACGGATATATTCGTTCGGAGTCGTTTCGAAACAACCTATATATACGAATTTACATTTGTTAGTCTGAAAAACTCGAGAAATGCCGAACTGATTTGCCTAATTCTGGTCCCGGAATATTTGTTTTAGTTCAAAGGAGGTTTAAAAGGTGAGAAAAAACTTGAAGTGGTAATGGAGCGAATTATTAAGTAAATATAAAGGTACACATGCAAACGTTTTCGGAACATATGCACCTTCTTTTATTTTCGACGAACAAAAACATTACAAAGTAGAAAGATATTTCACTCCTTGCCAAAGTCTTCAAAGATACTTCACTTACCATATTTTAGTAAATCATTTGTTATCAAGTATGACATTTTTATGTAGCATGATATATCTTTCGAAGATTAGACACAAAATTAATTTCTGAACGTACTATAATACTATAAATATTTTACCACAGACAATTGTTAAATATTGGTGAATCCTTGGATACGCTCTTTATAATTTGTTTGTGAATTCGTGAATGTGAGCTGAAACGACATAAAATTAATTGAATTCCTTTGTGACCTTATGAAGTTCGCGGAAACCTTTTACTATACCAAGGAGAAGACGACCTAACTTAGACCATAGAAGTCAGTCAAATGTGCGACGAGCTACGTCACGTGCTGACCGCACTAATGAGCAGCGAGAGGCAGGTAATGCTAATAGTCATGTTGGTATGTCAGAATTACGTTCTATAGTGTCTGTTTCTTCTGGAGGAGCTGTTTCGTGAACATTAGTTGATACAGTTATAATCTATTATGACGTAGTCAACCATCCCAGAGAGTTTTCAAATTGATTAGAACATCCTGGACTCCTACCTCACAATTTAAAATTTAAAAGTAGTATCAGTTGTGATTATACTGAGCAACATTAACCTACCATGACTGTGCAATGGAACGACACTAACTGTGAAAAAGCTAATGAATAACGTCATCGAAGCAACGTACAAAGGAGAGGATATCTTAACCCCGCGTACTCTGGTGGTTCTAACGGATTTATCCTTTGATTTCAATCGTCTCAATTTCCCGTACGTTTGGCCTTTGCGATGACCATAAATAAATCGCAAGGACAGTCGTTGGCAGTGTGCGGAATCAACTTGGAGTTTTGCTTTTTCTGTCATGGAAAATTAGACGTCCATATATACGTACCACAAAAGAGACAAAAATGTTGTTTATTAGAAAGCTTTAAATTGATTAACTTAATTGTATCTATATTGTATTTAAGCTTCAACCCCAATTACAGAATAAATAAGTAACTGTCCGCCTCGGTAGCGTAGATGGTAGCGCGTCTGCCTCACGTTCAAGAGGTCCCGAGTTCTAACCTCGGTCAGGGTGAGTTATCTGGATAAGGTTTCTTCCGGGGTTTTACCTTGTCCTGAAAGACGAATGTCAGGTAGCTCTAAGCCCCATGGACCCTGGGCTCATTTGAGCATCATGTCACCCATTTCATTCATCGTATGATATGACATCGTTGGAGGACGTAAATTACAAATATTTATATCGATAAGTTCAGCCAATTTTTATTGGTAGTACGAAGTTCGCTGGGTCAGCTAGTGTGTGTGTGTGTGTGTGTGTGTGTGTGTGTGTGTGTGTGTATGTGTGAGTGTGTGTGTATTTGTGTGTGCATGGAGACAGATTAGCGAGGATATCTACCAGCGCAGTTCACACAAGGTGAATGAGCCCCCTTTCTACCAGGGAGGATTACCGAGCTGTCCCAAAAGGGCGCCGGCACCTCCGTGGGTCCTTCCATAGGGCAAGACCTAGGATACTAAAAAGCCCCCCCCCCTCCATCTGGTCCGAGGGACTCAAGACGGGATGGAAGTGGATACGCCACTTACGCGCGCCAACCCCAAAGGAGAGGGCTATCGATTACCTCGGTAGGGTCGCCTGGTGATCTAGCACATCTTCTATTAGCTATGCAGGCTAGTATGTGGGAATATATGGCTTCCTTCAACCACTTCCGAAGACGTACCTGATCTCCCACGAGTATCTGGAACCACTGCCCCCTCGAGTCCAACCCAGTCCGAACAAGAGGCTCGGCAGTTCGGCCCGAGGTTCATCTAGTAACGTCAGAGGTACCACAAGTGCTAAGGATCCGTAGCGCCCGCACCACGGCAGCTGAAGAGGACGGATCCCCTCCCCTACTGCACGAAGACAAATGGACATCCCTCTAGAACATATGTAAGCTGAAACCCCCAACTCTTTAGCGTAGGTAGTGTCGTGTCTGCCTCACGTTTAAGAGGTACCAAGTTCGAATTTCGGTCAGGGTGAGTTATCTGGCTAAAGTTGGTTTTTCTTTCCCGGGGTTTCCCTTATCTTAAATGATGAATGCCGGGTAACCCCAAGACCTATGGGCCCTGGGGTCATTTGAGCATCATTTTATCATCGTCCCATATGGCTTAACGATGGAGGATATGAATTAAAGAAAAATGTAACCTAAAACACTGGAAAATTTGAATCAACAAAAGAAGTTCTCTCGTAATCGCTTAAAGATATAAAAAGTTGACAATAGAAATTTTGTATTTTAATGAGCCCTACATTTTATTCTGTATATATATATAATTATGATGGATATGACAAATTGAATTAAAATGAACACTTCTTCACAGGATATTCACAGCAAACTCAAGATACACATTTATTTCTCATGCCAATTTAAAGGCTAGTTTGAGGAGGAGGGGTTAAGGTTCGAAATTCTTTGTGTTAATATGAAGCTTGTTATATTTAAAATACCTTTTGTGTAGACATACGTACACATACCAGCAGGCCGAACTTCTCTGAAATGCATTTTTGTGTAAGAGGCTTATTTAAAATTATATGTAGAATTTTGGATGGAACGCTTGCTCTAGTACCTAATATTGATTTACAAATGCACGTATCTTTAATAAAGATATTAGGAATGTCACACAAAAATTTAATACTTAATCAACGCCGGAGGATAGAATGGACAAACTCTCTTACCTATTTGGGTGTAAAGCTAGAAAAGGACCTAACTTTTGGGGGTCACATCCAGGTGTTAGCTCATCGGACATGCGGCACTTCGGCTTCGTTATACCCCATGATCCGGTCAGGGATGTAGACACCCCTTAAGTTGCGTCCTTTTCAGGCTTTGATTCTCCCAATAATGCTTTATGCGTGTGAGGCTGGAGCATGGCGCGCAGGAACCAATCTGCAACTCCAGCGTGTACAGAATAGATGTCTTAGGGCCATCTATTCTGTAGGCTGGTGCTTTCCCGTGAGATACCTTCATGAAGCCTCATCTCTCCACTATGTGGAAGATGTCATTAGGCGCCGGGGCACAAAATTCTACGCGAGTTTGCCTCAACATCAGAGAGCCCTGGTTAGGTCTCTAGGAAGCTACCGAACATCAGAATGATGCTTCAAGCTCTACCGGCTTCCCCGCATGGCTTGCGGGCACAGCCGGTAACAATAAAGTTGTTATTACAACTTCAACATTATACCTTCTTGAAAAGTTAGACAGGTAATTATTCTAAATTCAACTCTTCCTTAATTTTCTCACATCAGCAGTGCATACAGGCGTTGCACCCGACTTAGCAACCATTGAGGAGCTACGGATACCTCCCTTCTTTCATCCACCTAAAATAAACCCGCCATCCTACCGAACCCCCACATATCCTGTCATTAAGTGGTTAAGTCTGTCTGGAACAGGTACACGAGTGACACACGACGTGCTGACCCTCAGTCAGCCGCCAACTCTCGGCACGGCATTTAATCAACGGTATTGAAAAGGTACATGATCCCTGAAATGATAAAGATATCATGTTTTTTTTCTGGAAAGCTTAAAATGTATTAACAATTTAATATATGAAGAACTTAAGGCATGTTCATATAGAACACGCAGATTGTATCTAAAATGTTGTGTACCGTTCGTTGTGAAGGAATATTTTGGTGGGATTATGATGCGATGATCTCCAAGTTGATTATCTTGAAGCCCCAGGTTGGGAAGCCATCTTGAAACAGGCTTCGTTGGGATGCTGGTGTTTGTAAACATTCAACAACTTATGTTACGTTGTCATGGTTACACCATTACCTACTTTACATTCATTCTTTGTTTTATTATAAATACTAATCTATTTGACTATTCTTAATAAAACATGAAGTATAAAATAACTTCTACAATTGTGAACACACTCAAGCTACTATTTTATAATTTATTACTAACTATAGCTCAGTATGCCAAAGGCTGTATGTTAATTATTATGCTTTAAACAAAATGTTACACGATATTGCATATCATGACTGCAGGAACAAACAAAACTTGGATTACTGTAATGGCTTTTGGCGCACCTGCACATGTTGAATTAGAGCTTCCAACAAATGAATTGCGTACATTTCCACTCTGCAATTTTATGTTTGCATTGCGTTGTTGTGCTAACTTGCTAATTAATTGTGAATCCCCTCGGTCATTGGGCATGTTTTACTGAACGTGCAAATGACGTTTTGTGAGATGACACATTATTGAGATTTAATTCCACTGAAAGCCTCAGCTGCATTTTTATTATTTTGATCTTCAGATACTGATTAGTACTCGCAGTATCAAATAACTGCCATGGTCTATATGCGAACACTTTGGAGTTCTAAGAACTATATGAAATAGATAAGAGAGGTAGACAGCAATATTGGATATAACCAAGTGTCATGTGTTGAGGTTACGTATGTACTCGTATTCGGAAGATCTCTGGTGCGATTTCCATTGACCTCTCATCCGACACAGGATTTTTGTGGCTTCTCCGGGTGATAGGTTGAATGCAGGAGTGGCTTCCCTTCTGCGGCGATTGTAGGAGAAAAGGTGACGTTTCACGTGCTTGGCTGGGCGGTGTTGTCGCACTTTGTGATTCGAAACTGCTCGGTGTGGACTCATCCTGTAAGTGGACGTCTTCGAGGACAGCCGCAGGTGGCTTGTGGTGTCCTCAAATGGTTTAAACTGGAAAGGTTAAGGACTCCATCCATGCTTCCCTATGTCGTCATTCGGGTTTTTCCCCCTCATCTTTCCCATCTTTCCTCCAGCGATCACTCTAGAAGCATAAAGGAGCCGATGTTGTCCTCGGTAGTCTAGGGATAATATTGTCAGGCTACAAGCTGAGGCTTCGCTGAGAGCCCACCTTTGCCAGACCTGATGCAGGACGTTGCTTGGCTAACGAGAGGTTTACACATAGCAATCGACAAGTATACATTTTTCACAATCTGATTATTTAATAAAATACAATACTCTATTTGCGAATCAGTCATAGCGCTTACATCTTAAGTTTCTGGTTCACTCTTGCTCCGCGTGGCTGCACTGTTCACATTATACACACACTGAATGGGAAAGATGTATCCGTCGCCAAACCGAACAACCCGAAGACCGGCTGGTCATACCGGTCCAAACCATCTCCCCCTCTAGGGAGCAATTGCCTAGGTGACCCATACACTGCTACCCTCCCCTCCTGTCTTGAGAGGGTAGTCCTGTCGCGCAGACAAAAATGTTAGCTTAACCTAGTAGGTTACCACAATATCTAGCCTCTAGCTCTCGAGTCGTGATTCAAACCCACACATGACGACGTTTTCCTTCAGAAGGGAAGTAATGTTGGTGGTCCGATGCCATAAAATAAACCTAGAACATGATGAAGAGGCCTATGAACAAAGCGATCTTTGCGGTATTTCACGTTCAATATGGAATGTGGTCCTGAGAACCACAGTAGTTAAATCCTAAAATAAATAGCTACTCAGTTTCAAAGCGCCGGATGGACTGACCTGGTTGTTGGGGCATCTCCGTCATTACCTTTACAGCTCTATGGTCGAGTGGCCAACGTTCTGCCCTTTCAACTCTGAGAAATGAGGCTTCAACCCCAATTGAAATGGACCAGAATCATTCCGTTCTTCACAGGGTATGAATTGGTAAAGAATGTGAAAATGTTTCATAATCTAACAAAGTCCAAAGTTAAGGAGTCTAGTTAAATAAATAAAAAACATTGTTTCTCAAATAAAATGTGTGTAGTATTTAACGCCCGCTTTTACTACATACGGCACCGCAGGCGGTAACACTAATAAAATATGAAATGAAGAGGGAGCACCGGTGGAATGAAATGGCGGGAGAAACCGGAGATCCCGGAGAAAACCTGCCCCGGCGCCTTGTTGTACATCACAAATCTCACTTTGCGGTAGCTTGGGATCGAACCCGGACCGCCTTGGTGAGAGCCAAGCGGTCTAACCACTTATCCACGACGCGGCCTCAAATGAAATTCCCTAAAATATTCTATAAATCTTTATATCACTACAATTAAAATGCATCTTAAAATTTTATTTTAATCATAAAATGTGCTGTAGTCCATTATTTAGTTACATAACTTCTGTGTATAAATGCATCTTGATTTGAAATATTATTTTTATATGTGGAAAATCACCTAAGTTATTATAAAATGCTAATTTAGCTTTTGTTTTATATGTTCTTTTATACAATATTTTATTTATATCTTGGCTTATCGAGACAAATCGAAGTCTTTTGGATTTTTCTTAGAATAAGCTGAAGTTAGCTGAGGATTTAATGTTGAGTAAGAGAGAGGAGGATTTGCATTTCCAAAATTTCATCTGTGCGAATATCTGTGCGATAATCATATAGCGATTATCCTTTGTACATGTTTAATAAATGTCATTCTTTTGATTATCTTTTATACTTAATTATGTGTTTTACGACTAACTTCTCTGGCAGTCGCAAGAGATACTGTACTTCATTCAAATGCCTTGCCCAATTCAGCTGTTCCTTGCATTGGCAGCCTTGTACCGTTCACTTTATTTGAATTGCTATTCCTTTATCTGTGACCCGCAGATGGCGGCCGATAGGAGTTTGAATTGAATTAAACTTCAACTGTCGGACATAATTCTGGATGCTGCCGAAAGATTAACATTAGAATTTCCACCAAAAATTCTAGTTAAGTATAGTGTAGCATATAATACCTTCATTGACTGATGCAGGGTACGCATTGTTAGAGGTTCAAAACATCAGAATTGTACATTCTGGCTGCACAAGTTTTTTTTATTTCGTTCTAGGCGGAGTTTCTGTTAATTGTATACAGGATGTTTCAAAACGACATAGAACGAACATATAGAAGTAGTTGCTCAGCTTCTATGTGACATATAAATAGCTTTTACCGCCAATAGAGCCGCATAAAAAAGCTCCAGAATAATTGTGGATTATGTAGTGATAGGAACAATGACACGAGGCCTCACGCTATCAAAGTTCACAGGTATAGGTCACACGTCATGCCACGTGCTCTAACTGTTTGTAAACATACCGGCATACTCTGCAGTAGCTTGTTACTGTTAAGAAATTCTTTGGCTTATGAAACCGCAATAAAGAAGCTATTGCTTAATTATTGTTTATGAGTGTTAAACGTGTTCCAAAATTCCTTTATAGCAGTCCATGACGGCAAATAAGTTGGTGCACATATGCAACTTGTACCTTTTAGAGGGAAGTTAGTGTTAGTGAGGTTGAGAATGGAAGCATTAAATGATAAACAGAACAGAAAACATCATCAAAGAATTGTAGGTAAATGTACCAAAACTAAATAACTTATACAGTGAGACGAGCATTTTATTTCAGCTGTTTGATAATATTAAATAAAGCATTTGTAACTGAAAGAAGGCTGTTGAAATTTACTGTAAGTGGTTGAAAGTATTGTACAATTAAGATCATTACAAAATGCTCTGAATTTAAACAAATATATATTATTATTGATGTAACTATTTTTACAATTCATATTTTTAATGAAACTAAATTAATCGTGCGTTCGTTGAACTCCTTTGAGCTCTTCTATCCATCAAAACCATATCCATCATTTCGGCGTTCGTATAGCGCTCCATATTGCTTGGATTTGCTAAGTACGCACAAAGTCCTCCCTGTTAGGACGGAATATGTAGTTTTACACTGAAGAGAACCCTTGCAACTGTCCGAGTTATTAGTCGACTTTTGCACAAATAACTGCCCTTTGCCACATTACCTGAAAGCTAGGCTCGTGTCACTGATAAAGAGCAAGGAGTAATGTTTTTGTTTTCGTGGCCGGTGCGTCCCATTAACAACTTTCGAGGTTCACACACCATTGGTTCCTGCGCTGCCTAATCACAAAATAATAATAATAATAATAATAATAATAATAATAATAATAATAATAATAATAATAATAATAATAATAATAATAATAATAATAATAATAATAATAATAATAATAATAATAATAATAATAATAATAATAATAATAATAATAATAATAATAATAATAATAATAATAATAATAATAATAATTATATATATATATATATATATATATATATATATATATATGTAATTTACGTCCTCCAACGTTGTCATATCGGAAGATGAATGGAATGGGTGAAATGATGCTCAAATGAGCCCAGGGTCCATAGAGATTAGAGTTACCCGACATTCGTCTTTCAGAATAAGGGAAAACCCCGGAAAAACCTTATCCAGGTAACTCACCCTGACCGAGATTCGAACTGGGAACCTCTTGAACGTGAGGCAGACATGCTACCACCTCGCCACCGAGATGGGCAAATATAATATTTAATGCTGCATAAAATTATACCTGACAGAACTTCGAAGCTGCGACACCGAAATTCGCACTACAGGTAGACTGCAAACAAAATGTGATCGGTGTGCGCATGCGCGTGGAGAGCCTTCTTCGCTTCTCGCCATCCAAGCATCACGTGGCTCCCACCCCTCTCTTCCTGCATGCGACAGAGCGCAAAACACACCAAACGAGTGTATTTTAATGTTGTTTTGATTTTCAAAGTCAACAGAAAATAATTACCTCTGGCATGACCTCACAATCGATCAGCAAATAGAATCATAGTTTCTTTAAACCCTGAGGAACAACGCAGTGATTCGACAGAAAATGCAAAGAACGAATGTATAAGTGAATGAAACATGACCAGTGCAGTCCGCGCGGTGGAGGAGAGGCAAACTAAGAATGACCGTAAAAGGGGAAAGCTAGAAGATTCCAGTGTTGGTAAGTGCATTTTAAAAGTAACTTTATTTTACCTGCAGGATACATACATTCTCGTTTCGTGAATACTTCCGTTCTCAAATTAAATACTGCTTTTAATATGTGGATAATAAAGCATTATTATTAATTATTATTATTATTATTATTATTATTATTATTATTATTATTATTATTATTATTATTATTATTATTATTATTATTATTATTATTATTATTATTATTATTATTATTATTATTATTATTATTATTATTATTATTATTATTATTATTATTATTATTATTATTATTATTATTATTATTATTATTATTATTATTATTATTATTATTATTATTATTATTATTATTATTATTGTTATTATTATTATTATTATTATTATTATTATTATTATTATTATTATTATTATTATTATTATTATTATTATTATTATTATAATTATTATTATTATTATTATTATTATTATTATTATTATTATTATTATTATTATTATTATTATTATTATTATTATTATTATTATTATTATTATTATTTTATAGATAATGGTGCTTGTTGCTCGGTATATCTGGAGACATATGTGAGACAGTTGTGGTCATGTAATGGAATTAACTGGGAGATTTGCGGTCTGTTACTGTCAAGCAGTCCGTGAGTCGTGTTAAGCCAAGGAGAATGGCATGTCAACTCATGTTGTGAAGTGACAATGGTGTTAGGAGCACGTATCCTCTATTGCGCTGGAGAACACTTGCTCAATAAGAATTTCAGTCCGCTTCACAATCATGAAAGGTGGCAGTCCTGAGGACAGATTTTTACTTTATTTATTAAGTAGAGGAACATTTGTGCTCTACCTAACAATTCGAATAAGGGAATATCATCAGAAATACGTTTTTTGAATGAATTAATAACCATATAAGACAATGATCCATTTGAGTGAGAGTGTGGACACATAATTAAAGAACATAACTTCGGTTAAAGTTTTTAACTTCAAAATCTTCCACGAAGGTTTTTAAAAATCTTCTACGCCAAGCTACCCTTAGTGCCAAACAGTTTTCGTTATTTCAGGTTCTCTCTAAGGAAAGTTCTAAGCATTTTGTTTAACCCTCCGTTATACGCGCTGCGAACTCTGAGTCCGCACTTTTATTTTTTGTCAACAATTAGAACATCAAGATTTCCGTTAACGGATTTTTCTACCTTCCCTCTACCCTTAACGAATCATTGCCAATAATTGGAGGCAGTCATTATTGTCTGAAACAGCACATTGGTGAGGTGCGGAGTGTTAGTCCACGTGCGTGTATTCTTGTGAGTCAGTTTTGTAATCCATTCTTTCAATTCTGTTACTGTATTTGGTAGGTAAGAGACGTTTATCCCTTCTAATTGGGATTGGTATTGGGATTTCATCATGGAGGGGATTCGGTACGTAGGCTACCATGCTGGGCTACCCATGCTATGCTCCCAAGTGGAAGGACGAGATGAGAGGAGACAGAGGGCAGCCGACCAAAGGAGCCACGGCAGTACGGAGGGCAGGGTACCTACAGTTTACTTGGATACAGACTTCCTCCGACAGGCCAGGACAACGAACTCCCTCCCCCTACAGCGAGACGGCAACGAGCCCAGCAGCCGAGCCCTAATGGTCCCAGGCAGGCGATCCAAGCCCCAAAGGTCCCTGGCTGGCGGTCCCGAAATTGTCCAAGCAGAGGAGCGGAGACCGGCAACAGACCTACCGGAGGAGGAAGTAGTTTTCCTCAGAGCATATCATTCTGCCATACACCGCCGAGACACCCGCCGACACTTCTACCCTGAAAGAGACCACCAGATGAGAGATGATGAAATGATAATTGAGTTGAAATACAGGGGGGGCAGGAAAATCTGGGGATGTAATTAACCTCCAGCATTCGCCTAGCGACACGGAAAACCCCCCGAAAAACCTATGAGTCAGGTAGGTCGGTCACGGGAATCGAACCCGGGCCTCCCGAATGTGGGCCACAGACGAAACCGCCTGAGTAATCCCGCTCGGTTATCCCTTCTAATATTAAAAAGTATAAATAAAATTTTTAGAAACGTTTTTGTTTATTTAGCAAAATTATTTATTAAATGAAGGTCATTCAGTTAAATACTCCTACAAGCATAAGAACAGTGTCAGAGAAATATTGGGTTTACCGAAAGCTGAATTTACTTCTACAGCTCCACTGACTAGATATTCGAGGAAGGTGCAACTTCTGTGACAAAAAGTAAAATAGACCAACAAGGTTTTTCTTGCAAGCTGTGCAGTAAATTTGTGTGCCTGGAAAATGTTCCAGCACATCTATGCAGTAAGAACAGCAACCACCATGAATGATTTGCTTGAAATTGACAGTGAGAATTACTTTCATTAAAAATAAGCTTTCTGAACAATTTTTATACAGTAAAATGTTTTAAGGTATATTCATAAAAACATTTAAAATAGAAAGAACTTTAATATCAGGACTACAATAAATATTATTATTGGTTTAAGGGTAAATTATGACTTAAATTATTTTCACCAATGGTGCTTAAATATATTATGTTTGTGAATTCCCTGCACTTTTATATTGCACAGATGCAAATATATTTCGAAACCATAATATTAAAATGCTATATCACGTATGTGTAAAAATTAATGCAGACACTCGGTCCGCGCGTGTGTAGTGGAGGTAAAACAATTTCGGAGCTTTAAAATGTATGTGTTTAAAGATAACTGAATTTCAATAAAAGGTAAACCTTGAACTTTTTGGGAAATTCTGGAAACTTCTTTTCATTCTGAATGATTTTGTGTAACTGATAAACTGTAAGAGCCACACAGAGTGCCACTAAATAAAACGTACTATTGATCAGAAAAGGCAAGTTCAGCGAGACATGTACGAAGGGTTACATAGTTTGCAAGCGTATTTGCTTAGATGGCATGAGAATGAAATATGCTATATGCTTCCATAACTGTGCGGAACAATCGACTCACCTCACTGTCATCTGCAGCAAGAAAAGTATTATTACGTTTCGATTAAGTATTGGACTTGAATCTGTTCTAGTATTGGTTGCTTTACTTAGTAACTTCCGGCATATGACTTCCGTCCTTAGGTTAGCTGAACCTGCTATGTAGCATTGCTGCTGATTAACTGTAGATCGAATCCCGTGGAATACAAGATGTTTTATTTAAATTTTTATGAAACATAATTATTTATATTATCTGTGATAAGTCTAAACTGAGCAAATTAATAGAACCTCTTGCTGATAAAGTGCCTCCTTTAGAACGGCAAATTAAATTATTTTCATTTGCATAGCGTTAGAGTTTTGCCCGCTATCTTAGGAACGCTACCATACGATTGACATTTTACAACTGAGTGATTTATAAAATATTAATTACAATTTGTAAAATGAACCAAGGAATAGGGCTACCTAAACTATCAATTATTCCTCCCGAAGTTATCGTTTTCCTTAAGTGCCCACATTCAAACCTATCTCTCTGTAAATCTGGAAGTCTACTAACCATGCATTGGTCTCAGTCATGTATTGTTAACGATTACGTTACAATGGATATGAAGAAAGTATGTTTAGGATAAGAGATCTCGCAAGCAAGGTAACTCAAATATTTCAGATATAAAGAAAAACGAAAGCAATTGTTTTAGAAATGTTCAGCAAACACAGCATAACTACATTCTTTATAATTAATTACATAATACTTCCATTCTATGTGAGAATAAGACTCAGAATATAGAAAAAACTAAGTTAATACATTAGATATCATGTAAAACACTTAATGATAGAAATCATATTAATGGCCACAAAATGCATTGTTGCAAGAACTGGATGCTAATGAATAAATAAGTTACTTATAGGTATATATATACATTTATATTTTAAACAGAAGAAATGAAATTGTTGATTACTTGACTGCAAAGCAAACACTCCTAGCTAGCAGCGCTGTTTTTCGTTTTTTTTGTTTATTTCCAAGCACTATACTGCAGTGCGATCCATATAAACCTGAACCATTTCAACAGGCCATAACTGTTGGACCAAAAATAAGACATCCGTGCACCTTTGGGAAAATATAACAAACAGTCGGGAGATTCCATTACACTATTTACATCTCAGAGAAAATGTTGAATGTGTCCTCCACCAGTACATACTGTGTACTGTAGACACTGGAGTGTATATGGGTATCCTCAAGACATTTGTGGAGCAGCTGGATGATAAAGAATTGAGAGAAGGCTATTTCCAGTAAGATAGAGTAACGTTCCATACATCTAATGACACCATGGAACTTGTAACCAGTTTCTTTGATAATCGAATAATCTCAAAAGGTCTGTGGCCTCCCAGATACCCTGATCTAATCGCACCGGATTTTTTATTTTGGGGGTATCTAAAAATAGAGTGTACAAGAATAGGCCACGGACAATTGATGTTATCAAGGAATCCATTCGAACCGAAATAAATAGCATTGGCGTGGACAATCTCCGTAAAACTTAGAGAATATGGTGAGACGTGTCTAAACATGTATAGATGCTGGTGAAGGACACTTCCAACATTTTCTCTGAGATGTAAATATTGTAATGCAATCTTCCAACTGTGTATTATGTTCTCCCAAAGTTGTACGTGTGTCGTATTATTGGTCTATTGAAGTGGTTCAGGTTTATATGGATCGCACTGTATGCTGCCATGTCCAAATTAACTGACTTTTTATTTTATATATTTTATATATAGTTGTTTTTTAAATCTAAGTTCTCCAAAGTAAGTCACATCGAACGATGAATGAAATGGGTGAAATGATGCTGAAATGAGCCCAGCATTCATAAAGCTTAAAAGTTACCGACTTTATCTTACAGGATAAAGGAAAAATCAAGAAAAAATCTTTTACAGGTAACTCACCCTGACTGAGATTCGAACTCGGAATCTCTTAAACGTGAGGCAGACATGCTACCATCTGCGCTACAGAAGGAAGCTTAACTCGGTTTCTAGACATATTTCTTCTTCCTAATAAAAAAAATCAGATAAATTAAAGAGTTTGCTAATTTTCCATTTCAGAAAATAAGCTTGCGGGAGGTTACTGAGATATCCCAGAAAGTACTCGCTTAACATTTCGGAATAACAAAAGAAGATATTTTTATAAATAAGTCCGTGAATATGGGATGAAGACATTTAAAACGCAATAAGACAAGAAATTAGCCCATTTACAAGCGATACAACAACAAACTGATGAAGCAAGGGAGATATATAGGGAAAAACGAAATGAAGCGAAAAATATTGTAAGGAAAGCTCACCAAGAGTCCTGGGACAAATTTATTAGCACTGTTGAAGATGATATACATGAAGGCAAATGATGGCCTATAAAGTGCTTAAGCATCTAGATGGTGAAGAAAGAGATGTAGCAAATGTTAATGTAATTGGAGAAGAACAATGGATTATACATAACAGAGATTTGTGGTAAATTAACTCTTTGAAAGAAGAAAAAAATGATGACCTTATATGCGGAAATGTAGATCCAATTACTTTAGAAGAATTAAAAACGGCATTAAAAGAAATGAAGAATAGGAAGGCCACAGGAGAAGATGCAATAAATGCAGAATTATTGAAATATAGTGGACCGATACTAAATCAAAGAATTTTGAATTTAATTAATAGTTGTTGGAATGGATGCCAAATCCCAAGATCCTGGACACATGCTCGAATTATATCTATTTTTAAGAAAGGTGCTCGAAACAGATGTGATAATTATAAGGGAATAAGTATTTTAAACACAGAATATAAATTATATGCAAGAATCTTAAGTAAAAGGTTACAAACCATTACAGATGTTCTACTTTTAGAAGAGCAAAATGGTTTTAGTAAAGAACGATCCTGTACAGATGCTACCTTTACAGTTAAGCAGATAATAGAAAAAAGAAGAGAATTTAATCTGGAAACACATATAGCTTTTATTGATTATGAAAAAGCGTTTGAACGTGTAAATAGGAAAAAATTGTGGGAAATCATGACTCGAAGAGGCTACCCAAATCATCTCATTAAAGTTCTAAAATCTATATATAAGGATACAACAATCAGCATACATATTGGAAATGGAATGTACAGTAAATGGATACATACAAATCAAGGTGTAAGACAGGGTTTCAGTTTGTCTCCTATCTTATACATCACTTATATAGATGAACTGATTAGAGAGTGGATGTTTAAGATTAACGGAGGCATTCGTCTTGCATCAAATTTTATTCTTAAGAAGATGCTATTTGCGGATGACCAAATAATTATAAGTAAAACTGAAGACGAGCTACAAAGAGCAGTATATATTTTACAGAAGTTATGTAAGAATTATAATTTGAAAATTTCCACAAATAAAAAAACAAAAAAAACAATGGCGTTTCGAGGTAAAGACACTATTAGAACCAAAATAGTAATTGATGATATTATCTTAGAGCAAGTTACGGGTTTTAAATATTTGGGAACATATGTCAGTTATAAATATGAAATGATTTTAAAAACAAATTACCAATGTTTCAACAAATATGCGGCATAATAAATAGAAGCCTAAAATTTAAAAACAGAAAAGAAACACGGATGAAATTTTATAAAGTAATGGCTATGCCTGCTTTTCTTTTTGGTTCTGAAACATGGACATTAACAAAAGCAGACAAAAACAAGATACAGGATACCGAAATGAGATTTTTAAGAGCAGTAAAGGGATGTACTCTTTTAGATAAAATTCCAAATGAAAGAATAAGAGAAGATTTAGAAATAAGCTCTTTAGAAGAAAAAATAATAAATTATAGAAATGAATGGAGAGAGCATATTGGGAGAATGCCGAGAGATAGGATCTCAAGAAGAGTTATAAACTATAAACCTAGAGGAAAGAGACATCCGTGAAGACCACGAAAACGATGGTCAGACATGTTTTAACCCGGAACAGGCAGCATTGCTTAGCCCTTGGAGTGAAGAAGAAGAAGAAGAAGAAGAAGAAGAAGAAGAAGAAGAAGAAGAAGAAGAAGAAGAAGAAGAAGAAGAAGAAGAAGAAGAAGAAGAAGTCCGTGTGTGTATCTGAAATTCGTAGAAATTCGTCTTTTACATTGGGAATGTCTAGAAATGACTCCAAAGATTTCGATTTAAATATCTTTAATTTAATGTACTTTCTTACGTGAGAGAATTTTGCAACCTATGGCATCCTTAAAACACAACTGAACATAAATATGAACTACAGTACTTAACCGACCTTTCACGTTAAAGTAATGTTTCAGATATACCAAGAGAAGATCTCTTACTAAAAACGTGTTGGTTTTTCTTAAATTGTGAGATCCCTTAATACTTTATTTGTGGTGAACTCTCGGTTCAGTCATTTGCTTTGAGTCTGTTACAGCGTTTTCAGGGCATTTGCTCTGAGGGCGTGTAACTTTTAAGCAGGTCTGTACCTACAAAGCACGCGAGCCATAAAGTGCAAATCACTTGGTTAGGATGTTGGAGGTGCTATTTTTACAAGCCATCTCAACAATCGTTAGCAGTTGTCTAAGTTTCCAAATTGGATGTGTCACGAACACCCTCTCTTAAAACAGAGCTATATTGTCGATACCCATTATCTCTCCTAAGGAAGTCCTGCTGAGCCTATAAACAAAGTAGCTATTTATATACAGACAGTAACTGATACAGACTTACAGCTGTAAATAAAAATTATCCTGATCATATTTTAGAACGTATGGGAAGGCTCGGGAGGTACCGTGTATCGCCAGTCGTGGGTTTGATTGCAATCTTCGAGTTGTTAAAGGAGTATTTGTCTATGCCAGCAATTATTGCAAAATTTCTAAATACTCCATGGGATCACATATAGAAACTTTTCCGAAACACCTATGTTCCATTTGATTGGAAGTTGTCCGTGTACTTCTTTGTGAATGATATAATCTCCACGAAATTAAAGAAAGGTAAACATTATTTAGCAGCAGTCCCATGGTGTAAACGATGTGAAAAAGTGGAAATGGATGGCGTGCTGGTTGGAAGCAGGGCGGAATATAAGACAGTGTCAGTAATTCTCTCCTGGAATTTTAAGAAATGCAATACTGCACTGATAAGGCTTTCTACCCTTATTGCCCGAGTGCCAATTATCCTAATTTATTTGCATTCAGAAAGTGGCTCAGAGCAGAGTGACACAAAATGCGTAGATTCCATGATGTTTGGACCGATTTAACTGAGCAGCTGGATCTCACTTGCTAACTTTTGCGCGGGTGTGCGCGCAGTTTCTTTCTAAAATGTTACAACAAAATGTAACTAAACATGAATACATAAAGTAAAACAAGACCTCACACTCTACCTTTCCCATTTGTGATCCTAATTGTTTATTAAAAAAAATAAAAAATTCCCATGGGCGAACTCACTCACGGACCTTTTTGTGGGATTCCCCGCTTGCTACGCGAATGCAATCCTCTAATAAGGGACCTAATTATTAAATTAAAATTTACCACCATAAAATTATATGCTTTAACACATATTTTACTAATGTACCCCAAGAGCATAGTTCAGGAAATGGAGTATGTACATATCTTAAAATTGCACAAATATTAAAAAATGACACTAACTTTATAGTAGTGCTTTGTAACATTTTCGCTGGTAATTTTAGGGTTTAAACAAAATAAGTGACACTTAGATGTATGACAGACACACTGAAGCACCCTCCCCCACCTTTAAGTCCTATGGTCGGCAGCGAGTAATTTTGACTTCGATATCATGCTGGTAGTTCATTTATTTATACAAGCTTTTCATTTTCAACTACACTGAACATGTTCTTGTTTAATGATGATATTGACAATCTAACAAGGGTACTCTTGAACCTTCATCTTCGTTTTGTACATTAAGTAATGTAAAGGGACACTGCGACCGCCTAGATCTGTTGTGGCTACCATCTCCCAGGAGCAACAGAGATGTGACAGATGGTCACAAAGATTAGCGGAAATCTCCCACGATATTTAGAGAGAGCGACAAACGACCCGTCGGCCAATCAGCTCTCTAGTATCTACGGAGAATACCCTTTCCTTTGAGCAAACATACGCGCCAATTTTCCCACTTTGGCTTAAGCCACGAGGCCTAGAAGGAATCGAATTTATAGGCCAGTATATAGCATCTCACTTTTGAATATGTGTTGTTCATTTGTTTTCCTTATCCCTGTTGTTTTCATAACGAAATATACATGGAGTATATCTACAAACCTTTATCTTGATTAATACGAAAAATAGAAACTGTTTTAAAAACGCTTGATGTGTAGTTTTCACATGGTTTTCTCACATACGGCGGCTGTTCAATAAAGAACGATCACGATTTTGTTTTGCCAACGTACCTTTACTCATCCTCATAATTTTGATGGTCCTTATCAAAATAGTCTCCCCTGAATGCGATGCACTTGTCCCAGCGCTTCTGCCAGTCTTCAAAGACATGCTGGAAACCATTTTCGAGAGATCCTACAAAATCGCCTCCGCAGCCTTCACCACTGCTTCTGATGCCTCTTACGAAGGCGCTTTTTCAAGCTAGGGAATAGAAAACAGTCACACGGGGTTAAATTCGGACTATAGGGGGTGAGGGATGCACTTAACGTTGATTTTTGCAATATATTCAGCAACAACATTGACAATATGCGGTCACGCATTATCGTGGTGCCTCATCCAGCCTGCTTCACAGAAATGTGGTCTTTTGCGCCTGATATGGACTTGCAATGTTTTCAGGACATCCCTGTAGTATTTTCCAGTTACTGATGTGTGTGCAGGTACAACATGCTGATAAACCATTCCATGAATATCAAAGAATGAGATGACCATAACTTTCCCCAGCAGAAGCAATCACTTTTGCTTTTTGGGGTTGGTGAGGAAGGAGATTCCACACTGAGCTTTGCTGTTTGCTCTCAGGATCAAAGTGATGTAGCCAAGTTTCATCAGCAGTGATTACGTTTGAAAGAAACTCCGGATCTTCCTCTAACATCAACTTTAACTGCATGTTACCTCCATTACAGTGGTAGGCGATACGGAACATGTCTAAACTTGCCTGGTTCTCACAGGCGGGAACCAGGAGTACCAATAATGAAACTACTACAGCGTGTTTGTTTAACATTAAGCTAACAGAATATAATAAGATTGAAGTTTAGTGCTAAAAATTATGACCGTAAAAATTATGAACATTCGTTATTGAACAACCCTAGGATTTACAAACTGTTCTTAAAACACTTATTCCTCTATCTACTGCATGTTACTCTAGATAAATATTACCTTACTGCAAACTTTCAATAGTTTGCTAATGCATAGACTGGTCGCTGTGTCGCATCTATAAAATTCCGTCCTCTTTGCATGGCTAAGAAAACGAATATCGACTGCCCATTTGAGAAAAGTAAAAGAATTAAAAAATTAGATCAACTAAGAGGAATAATTCCGAAATGGTTTAACCACAAAAAATGTGTCAAACATAAATTGTGTGTTTTAACGATATCTATATTGTTTTGGGAAGTAAAATTTTATCTATCTCCTACGGTTTCGAAGATAAGCAAAAGTCATCTAGGATAAAGACAATTTCTATAAAATACCAAGAACATTCAATACATCCAAATCAAGTTTCATGAAAATATCTCAAATATATAATGAAAATAGCTGTTGTTAGAAAAAACAAAACACGAAAAATGTTTCATCTAAGAGGAAATTTGGGGTGGGGAATTTTCTTCAATATCTAGTGAACGATGTTTTTGTTTTTAAAGTAACGTCTTCCAAATTTATATCGGATGATGAATGAAATGGGTGAAATGATGCTTAAATGAGTCCAGGGACCATAAAGCTTAGATGTATCGAACATTCCTCTTTCGGGATGAGGGAAAAACTCGGAAAAGCCTTACGCGATAACTCGTCTTGATCGAGATTCAAACTGGGAGCTCCTGAACAAGCGGCAGACACGCTACCACTTTCGCTACAGAGTAGGGCACTTAGAAAATGCTGAACTTAAATGCTAAGGTTGGTATTGAATCGACTTTTCATGTGAGTTATCTTTTACACACACACACACAAATTAGATTTTGGGTTCAGCACGCTTCTTATATTCCCAATGTAATCCCTACATCGAGTTTTGGGTGGAATGCAGAGAAAGTAAGAGGTGATCGTGTCTCAAACTTAAATGCATTGAGGTACGCAGGTATCTCGGTCATCTTGTTAGTAGCTTCGGCTTCACTAACGAGGTACGGAATTGAATACACGTGTAGAACTGCTTCAAAATGTACCCACATCATTAAACACGTGATGCAGCCGCTTGGAATGAGCTTCTTGATCCTTCCGTTCGTCGTTAGAATATTTGACTTCGTGGTGGTGAAACCTTAGAAAAATAGTTACCTGCGAGTTTTCTTCTTATCTCCCTGTGGCTTTATAATGATGTTTACTGTCTTCCACGGGCAAACAGAAAGCTGCTTAATGAACTCAGAAGGGAATGTGAATTAAAAGCAAACCAAATATAATTTATCTTGCATGTAATATACACGAGCCATCGTTGTCCTTGTTAGCACGGATTTGAAGAGAGCTTTGGGACAACGTTTGAAGTAAATAATAGGTTTTGTATTTATTGGATTACATTTGAAGACATTAAACAGCTAGCCAAATGTAACAGTTCGCCACATTTAATGAACTACACTAGCGCTGTTCTTAGTTTATGGGGAGATGGTTAACAAAGCAGAAAAGTGACTACACGACTGTCATTGGAGGGAATATTCACGCTACTTTATTCCCATATGGCAAACATGTGCGCTGTCAACGAACTTCAATGCAAAGTTTTGCTTTGCTGTTTTCAATGTTTGGAGTAGCACTTTTACATAAGATTAAATGCAAAAGTGTATTACTGTGTAATATATTTTTTCTTCTGCACGCTAAAATGTGACTGAAAGCTTACAACAATTACTCAAATATTTGATTTCTTCACACAACCTCACCTCATCTATAATTAAGAATTAAGGCACGGGTCTTTCTGCGGAATAATAGTGCTAAATAAGTGCGTGTAGATACTTTGGCAATGACTTGAAAGTTCTACTGGCATGCAACCGAAAAAGTACCTTACGTTAGAGTCAACATGAAAAATTCAATGCCATGGCCGGGATTTGAAACACGGATCTCCTGGTTTCCGTCCAGTCGCTCTATCGCATTTAGCTACCATGGCCAACTTGCCGTCATGACATTAAATTCTCCATTTGGCTCATATATTTCCCCGGTAGACCAATAGGGGCTCTCGCATCCGAGATACACCGTTTGTGGCGACTTACTATTGTAAGTACTTGAGTCCCAGGCTTCATCATTTAACTCTTATTATTTTAGTTAATTGATGGAAATTAACCATTTCTTCACAGTAGCCGTATATAGGCTAAGGGTTTTGATAGAGTCAACATGAAAAATTCAATGTTGACGGATCTCCTGGTTTCCGTCCAGTCGCTCTAACCCATTCAGCTACCATGGTCATTCTCGGTGTATGTCGAATGCGAGAGCCCCTAGTGGTTTACCGGGGAAATATACAAGTCAAATGGAGAATTTAATGTCATGACGGCAAACTGGCCATGGTAGTTCAATGGGTTAGAGGGACTGTACGAAAACCAGGAGATCCGTGGTTCAAATCCCGGCCATGGCATTGCATTTTTCATGTTGACTATCTATCCATAACCTTAGCCTATATACGGCTAGTGTGAAGAAATGATTTATTTCCATTAATTAGCTAAAGTACCTTACGCACCTAATTGGAATCTGACAATGAACGTATTCCTTAAACGACTTCCACTTCCCAATTTTCCTTTGATAATTCTTTTGTCACAGCAATATATCTTCACGCTCAGCAATGTACCTTTTTCCGTTTCTGTTCACAAATTTAAAACCTATGTTGCGAAGAATGGTGAGAAACCTCGTTTTTCAAAGCTCGGCCAATCGGGATCATTGTTTACTACTTGAAGCACTTTTGTAATTTTTGGTAGCTTGTTTCTTTCAAAGAAGCTATAAACCTTCAGACGAATAGCACTTTTAGCAAATTCATCACATTCACATTCCGCAACTGGCATATTTCTTTTTCGATGCTTTCCACAACTTATCTCCTAGAGGCATTTAATATTTGGTGCTGAACCACTGGTTTATTCTACCGACAAGTCCTCCATTGCTAAAGTCGAAAATATTTCACACAACTTACAAAACACATTCAATATAATTAGTTTTTTTCGCCACTTTTTAACGGTTTCCCTCTATGATGTTTTACGTATTGCACGGAAGCAGCCATGTCTTAAATTAGTTATCTCGCTTCCTTCTCTTTTAGACTCCTCAAGCGCAGCGTATACTCTGATTAATGCATACAAATTACGCGTACATATAACAAATAAAATATTAATTAATAACAGTTTGACTGTTGCATTTGTAATACTGCGAAGTTGTTTATATGTTTCACATTAGACTTTACTTAATTTTAAGGATTTCTCCACTCTTTAGCGGTTGCCCTGTATTCCCAATCACACACTTTGAAATCGTAGAAAAATTTGTTTTACAGGAGTGGGCTGCTAACTCCCTGCCAAACCCCCAACCTGGAGGACCAGACCGTTGCCTCTTCTGCAGGTTTTGAGGGTTCCTGTTTGACCTTTACGGCTACCGTAACGGTCCCGGGGCGCACGAAGTCCCCTCCGTAAAGTCTTGTCTAGTCAACGCGAGTGCAGTTAGACCGTGTCCTTTGACGAACCCTTATAATCGTTTTACAACCCCGGATCCTCCTTCTCCCAGACCTTTCTGCAAGGTTGCCACCTTTCTCAATATGTCATGGGTATCGTACGAGGTTTCGTCTAAATAAATTATCTTATGTCCATTACTGCGAAACTTCCTTTAGTGAGGTATTTGAAACCCGGCTCCTTTAGGAGGCCACGCAATGTGCAGTGCCCGTCAGGAAAATCACAAATTTCTTGCAAATGTGCAACCAATTTGTCTAAGGTGGGCGCTCTCCCTTTTGCATAGAATCTATAAATTTATCGGCGAATCAAATCGCATGTGAAATTATCTACTTTACAGAAACGTTTCCTTTTGTTTTCACACTTGATCGGCGTCTTTGGTATTCCTTTCGTCACAATTTTTATTACTGTATTTCTGTAAATTCCCAGAATTTATCAGGTTCATTGCATGACTCCTTATTGTTCACCGCATATTTACATGTATGAGTTCAAAACAAGCGCTTGAATTTGCTTAGAAAGAGTTCCCGTTATAACTTTGATTTTTGAGGCTTCTCCAGTAACTTAACTCGGCCCAGAAACACGTTCCAATTCATTCACACTTTGATTATTTTTACTAGACTTCAAGTTATCTACTACGTCATTTGCATTTACCACTGCATTTGCCTCCCACGGTCTCCACATCGTGACACACAGCGAATTTCTGCACGTAATGAAACAGATCAACTGGAAGTTATAATTTTGGCAACAGAGACTCCACGTGGAGTAGACATGCGACTGTCACTTCGAGAAAATCACGGTTGCTATTGGTCCTCAACGACAGTGTTCCATTTCTGAAGTGTGGAGATAGATTTATGACGGTCATTAGTGGGCGGGAGGGTCAGGTTCCTTTGAGTCCGAGCTGCACACCCGTTGACTAGACAGACTTTACTTCACTCAAACAGGTATTCCGCTACTTCCCATTTCCCATCCCTCGGAGCATGGACCCACTGATCGGATGCATTAGATTTAGTCTTTAAAATGATACGCGAACTATATTTACAGCCAATGATGATGTCGCACACGTACACGTGCTTTTGTTTACATTGTTACATAAGCTAAGCACAGCTCCGGTATAGTGAAACAATTGAAGAACTTGAAAAAGAAGAAAATATAAAAAAAATGCTCCAGATGTTAGGAAAACAAGCTAGTGTACTTTAGATTTCTCAGTTCATCTTTTTCATGTTTTGCTTTTATATTTAACTAGTTTTCATTTTTATATGCATGAAGCATTTGAAGATTTTGATATTCTTAAAACAGCTCTAATGAGTTTAATTAAAATTATATACGTTTAATGTATTTGTATAAAAATTAAGTGTATGTCGTGAATTTTCTGAGTATAGCTCCTGAAATTCTCTTCATTCTGAATGACTTTCGCACAATGATAAACCGTGAAAGATAGATACAATCTTATTACCAAAAATTAATATCGCTGAAGTACACAATTTATGTAAACTATATCTTTCAGTCATGGAATGGAATGAACCATTTCTAAGATATTCTTGTTTTTAGTTTGTCTTTTGCAATACCCCAATACTCTTCTCAAACAAAAGATCGTTATTTGTTCATATTCCCCCTCTGTAAAGAGATTTGAATATTTCTTAAGCCTACTACATTCCCTTATTCCCCTACAACGAAATTTATAGTAACATAATCTCTACGAAAGTCTACATAGAAGAATAAACTTAGTAAGAACAGTTTTGCACAAAAATAGAGGAAGCTATGTGCATGTACGCACCAGATTTTACCTTTTTGCATTTACGTCCCAATCTGCTGCATTAACTGGTCATTTTCTCTGCTTATAAGTATTTTAACTTGGAATTAGAAATTAAACTGTCCCCAAGGTTTACCTTAATAGAAGCAGAGCCATCTTTACTGACATTAGATTCATGATGACATATTACGCGAAGTTCTTATTATTTAATAAGCAGTAATTTTATTTATAACTTTCTTACGATAAAATGGGTTGGTTACGCGGTATTAAATGTTCTGCTCTTTGCAAGCTCTTTAGAAATCGTTATCAGATTTTTGCATAAAATTGATCAAAGCGTAATGACCTCGAGTTTGATTTGTCTGACAGCTTTTGATGTTAAGAGAACTTTTTTTCCGGCTCTTAATTTTACGCTCATTATTTTAGTTTGGGTGGAGCACTGCTTTTAAATTTTCAGCCTACGCTTATGGATGATATGCAGTTTTCGCAAGTACATTTGGGTGCAGCACTTAATCTATCTTCGACCGCCTCCCTCTCTTGAGTAAAGACCAAGAAGAAATTGCTCCATCTCCGGTAGGTGCATGTCCTCGGACGGGTTTCCACTCAATTATTCCAATGGAGCAAATTTCCTCTTGAAATTTATTACCTAGTGAACGAAGGACGTTGGTCACAGGACCAGTGATAAAGTATTGACACTGGGCAAGTATCACTTAGCAGCATTGTTCTACTATTAAGTTCTCACTGACCACGTCGCGAGATGCGACGTTTACCAAATTCCTAGGATAACTATCCTTTACTTACTTCTCACTCTAATGAAAATTACTCTTTTAATCAATATGACATGTCTGAAGCAGCATTTCTTGTCTTAGAAACAAATTTACATTCTGCTAGTTCCTCTAAATTAGGAAGAGAGTAACCCAAACTTTTGGGCATACTTGAGATCACTACGTTAAAAGATACCACGCTCTGCATAGCGGCATACCTCTGAGTTCGAGTATACAGGTAAAGCCTGTAAGGCGTGCGTCAAAATCTGACGAGAGATAAAAAGTTCGCTAGTTTTTGTTAATTCCAGCGAGTATAAATTCATTGACAC